>JANHGN010011177.1:0-26326 GCA_024605025.1 Megaceryle maxima
TGCGGGGGAGATGAGGGGTGCAGTGGTGGTGAGCAGTGTGTGGTGATGAGGGGTGCGGGGGCGATCAGGGGTGCGGTGGTGATGAGGGGTGCGGGGGAGATGAGGGGTGCGGTGGTGATGAGCAGTGCAGGGGAGATCAGGGGTGCGGTGGTGATGAGGGGTGTGGGGGAGATGAGGGATGCAGTGGTGATGAGCAGCGCAGGGGCAATGAGGGGTGCAGGGGAGATGAGGGGTGCAGTGGTGATGAGCAGTGGGGGGGCAATGAGGGGTGCAGCGGTGATGAGCAGTGCGGGGACGATGAGGGGTGCGGGGGCGGCACTTGCTGGAGCCCCCTGTAACAAGGCATGAAATGCAGGTGGAGAAGAAAACCCTCCAGCTCCTGCCACTTTCCCTCGGCACATGCGGGTGTAGTGGAGGGCTCGGGTAAGAGAGGGGGAGGCTGGGGGGGGCTGTGGGAAGTTGGAGATGGGGGGTCTGAAAAATCCTTGTGATACCACCTGTGTTTAGTGCTCTGGACCCGACTGTCTAAAATCCAGGCAAGCTGCAAAGCCTTGAGGCATATATCATTAGCTGGCAGTCCCGCATTACTCTTTCAGACCAATTAACCTTTAGAGTTGCATTAAAGAAATTAGGTGGTGAACTTCTATGCTTTCAGAGGGGACCAGTAGCTCTCTTGCAGACCAGAGCACTGTGGAGCCGTACGCCATAGGACCATTGCAGATAACTGTTATTTAAAAGGTCTACCATTTATAAAAAGTTCCCAGGCTCTCTTGGAAATGAGGCTTTATGAACAGTGCCCTTAGAGGAACTGCAGCTGATTGCCATGTGAATAGAAGTATCGCTAAAATGGCTTAGAAAAATTTAGAGCTGTACTTAGTGGACACTTGTGTTATAAAGCCAGCTGAATAATTTTACAGAAAGACCCCGACTGAGAAGATACAGGCTGATTAAAGCTAGTTTGTCTGACTGTGAATAGAGGTAAAGTTTAGATTACTCACGACAATAACAGCCTCTTTAGACACAGCCATAAATTTCAGTATGTCCAGAGGTGGTGTCTATAATTTTTTAATGCGCATTGGAGCTCTGAGCACTCAGAACAGGTTTTGTTTTGTATTTACCAGCAGCAAGTCTATTAAGTTGTAAAGGGCAAAGACGGGAGTGTAGGTAGCCCAAAATAGAAAGGCTTCATCTACTGCTTCTAAGAAAAGATAGCGATGGATGGCTAGCGACAGGAGAGGAGAGCAACTTGATGGTACTTTCAGTATTTGGTAATCAATCAGCATTTCCTTTGTGATCACGTATTTCAATGGATGAGTGTCTAGCAGTTAATTTTTCTACTTCTGCAGCGCTCCTTATTTTCTAACCCTCACCCAGAGAGCACACGTGGAACTTGTTGAAGGTGAGCCCTTTGTCGATAGCCCCGGCTATTCACCGTATGCCCCTGATCAAACTCAACTAGGTATCTTGGCATTTTTTGGTAATTACTGGGGGTTGGGGAGTGTCCATAGAGAAATGGAGCAGCATTGCAGTCTTGCAGCAGGGAAAAAGAAAGAGCAGCTCTCCGAGTGCTTTCTGCCGTGCAAAGCCCAGACTGCTTGGGGTTTGCTGGGAGGGAGGCGGGAGGAGGAAAATGGGGTTTGCGTTGGCCGCGTGCTCTCTCTACAAGCCTCTGACCATGAAAGGGGTTAAGCTTCTGAGATGCTGCTCTCTTGTTGCTTGGAAATGACATGGCAAGCATTTGAGGAACCCTTGCTGATCAAGTTTGGCAGTTTTTGAAATTTTGTTTCACGCCTTGCCTGCTGTGTCAACTCGCCAGCTAATTGCAGCCGCAACTTTCTGTAGCGGCGTGTGCTTCGTGCAGACCGGTTGGCTGGGGTGTCGGAGGGAAGCCTCACAGACCAAAATGTAATTTCAAAACACTGAACCTGACCAGCAGAGGCTGACCTTGCTCGTTATTATCTGAGTGGGAATAGCAGCTTTGAACATCATATGATCTCTGAAATGGTACCTTTTTTCATTAGAAAGCCCCCTGCTGAACACTGACCAAATATATAGCTTTTTTCCTTGCTTAAGGTACTGTTTAAAAATATATATATCTGTTCCTTTGCTAGTTATTAAAAGAAAATCAAAGTGTTACATTCTCCTTATTCGCAGAAGCCTCTCGTAAGACAAGGGTGCGCTTGCGGTGGTGGGGAGCCGAGGCGGCCGCAGTGCGAGCTGCCAGGGCCAGGGGTGGAGCGAGAACCGCCCCTACAGCCAGCTCACGGCCCTCCGGGCCTGCTTGGCACCTCAGGGAGACCCTCCTAACCTGAGACCCTGCCCTTACAGATCAAGCCAGCCTCTCCTAATGGTCCAGCCAAGGTTTCATCCTTGCGCAACTGCCCATGCGCTTGACCGTGCCGCTCTTGGAGTAGCCCCCTCGCGCTGGGAGGGGGCAGCTGGAGCTCTAAAAGGGCACTGGTTTCAAAAGTGCTCAAGAGCCTTGGGAAGTCCCGTCTGGCTGAAGACCTTGTATTTCTGAATGGCAGAGATGATCTCAACCCCCACCCATGCAGCAGTTCTCTTGCCAGGGCGTTTAAGGGGCTCTGGTTATTTAGACTTTGCCTTTTGAAATCTGCAGCATCTCCAGATGCAGGATCCTCAAGCTGCCTAGATGAACCCTGCAAAGCAATTGTATGATGACCCCCTTTGTAGGACACCCCCTTCTGCCTCTAAGGGCATGCAGGTCACATGTAGAGAGCCTGATTTTGTGGGTGGGTGGTGACTCACTGGTGTCGAGGGCTCCCACCTTAAAATATAATTTGCACATCTAGGTCTTAGTTTTTCATAGGCAAGAACTATTTGCCTTTATCACTGATACTGATCTTACCCAGTTTGCATATGCAAACTCACGTTTGTCCCCTCCTCTGCCTCACAGTAAGGCAGTCTCTTCTCACCGTCTGCTGTTCTGCTGGCATGGAGCTGGAGAGAGCATGAGATGAAGGCTTTTAAGTTTTCTGAAAAATTGCTCAAAAAGAGAATTTTCTGAAATACATTCAGCAAAAGCAATATAATTTCTGAAATATACTCTGCTGTGCCCAGACCCACGGGGCGCCTTCCCTCATTCTCGTAAGGAGCTCTCACCAGGAGCACAGCACTTCTGTGGCAGGTCTGACCTCCAGCACCCACAGCACGTTACACTTCTGACACTTCCCTGCCTTTTCCCTCTTTCCAAATGTGGGGGTGTTTCTCTGGGGCTGTGTACACAGAATTTCTCTCGGGAGCGCTACGGTCAAACGCAGATTTAAGTTTTCACTTAATTATTGCCCATTTATCACTGTCATCAAAAGTTTGCTCATATCGACGTTGCAAGCAGTTTGCAGTGTGCCGCAGTTAAGAGCAGGAGGACTCTTTAAGCCTTAAGAGTTTTTGAATGTTACTTGACCTGTCTCCGTGCTGCTGAGACCACTTTGATAACAAATGGATCGATACCTCGCTGTTTGTGTGGAGGTGTCTTAAGTGCTATTGTCGTCTGCTTGCAGCTCTGACAAAGCAATTATTGCTGTAGGAGTGGTGGGTTTTACATGTGCTGAGCATTAGGCACTGTCAGGTCACCCTGGCTTTTAAGGAAAGCAGCAAGTGTCACTTACTCCAGTGGCACTGGCTAGGTCCTCTCTGGTTAAGGGACTGTTAATAATTCCATTATCAAGCTGTTACTTTCTGGGAGACCCGGTGGCTTAGCTTTGTGCAAGTGCATCTACCCAGTGGCACCTGGTGCTGTAGCCAGGGTGTCCCCCTGGTTAAGCCCATGGCGTGCTCGTTCCAGGCCCAGCTTTGTCATTTTTAGAGATTGACACTAGTAAAAATGAAAATCGCTAACAAAGTAACATTAAGGCTCTAGAGAAAATGGGATTCTAGCGTCTCAGTGAGTTCATTTCTTCTTTCATTATCTCCCGTCCACTTCCACCCCAACTGTACAACCCTTGTTTATTTTTCCACCTTGCCTATTGATTCCATAAAATCCTCTCCTGCCCTTGCTCTTAAACTGAGATGGGCGACAGGTCTCACACTGGTGCCGTGCTCACAGCAGGAGGCCCTGGCTGCTTGGAGGAGAGGAAAAACCTGGAGACAGTGGTGTGAGGAAGGTGGCCACAGCAAGTCATCACCAGCCCAGTGACTTGAGTGTCCTGTCACCACCTCATACCCGGCTAGCTCATGCTTGTTTTGCAGTCCCTGCGGGGGTTTCCAGGGAGGACAAAGCTCCTGCCTTTTTACTGCATTCTCCAGTGGAGCAAGAGGAGGAGGAAAGCTCTGACTTGCATAGGGAGCGTGGCTTCACTAGTGGCAGAGGGGCACTGGTTGGGTTATCCTCAGCAGTCCTCAAGGGCTTTTCAATAAGACTTATTTCAGAGCAGCCCCTGGGTTGATTTACCTTTCACTGAAGCCTCTGTGACCTGCAGGGTTCACAAGAGAGGAAAAGCAGTGGTGGACTGCATCATTTTATACCCACTTTTCTCATTTCCCCATCAAACTTGATCCAGCCAAGGTGTTGGACTGGGGGGTATGCACAGAGGTGGCCCTTCTGATCTTCATAATTGCCTGTGGCATGTAATTAGCAACACAGGGGTGCTGGTAATGAGGGAAAAAGCAAAACGTTGAAATTGCAGGCAGTTTATTCTGCTGCAAGTTGTTAATTAGAAAAAGTCTGGTGCTTTGTGTCAGCCCTACCCTCAGGAAAAAAAGGGCTGCATTCCTGCAAGTGTCACACTCCCACTTAACCCGTGACAGCGTGAAGTTTAAATTCCTTTGACTATCAGCTTCTTGCAACGTGAACTCCTTGTAACGAAACCAGCAGCGGTGTTTGCTCCCGGATCTGCCTGTGGCTCACAGTGCTGCCCCAATTGCAGGCAGCCTGGCGAAGCTGTTTGGATGTGTTCTAAAGGAAATGCTCTGTTTGCGCTGCAGGTGTGCCCATGTTATCTGTACAACCCAAAGGGAAGCAGAAGGGCTGCGCCGGCTGCAACCGGAAGATCAAGGACCGGTACCTGCTGAAGGCTCTGGATAAGTATTGGCATGAAGACTGTCTAAAGTGTGCCTGCTGTGACTGTCGTCTTGGAGAGGTTGGATCAACTCTTTACACAAAAGCAAATCTCATCCTTTGCCGCAGAGATTACCTGAGGTAAATAGAGGAACGTCCCGCGCGCTCTTCCCGGAGCCTCTCGGTGTGCTGCCAGCTGTTTGTCTTTCCAAACCTCCTCTGTCAGAACGTGTGCTTGTGCATGGTCAGCCCTGCCCAGAAGAGGCTGGAGTTTCTTCCTCTTGTCTAAGCATGGCTTTTTGTCTGCGCTTAATGTATTTTGTAGTCGGGGAGGTGGGATCCTATTTTTTTGTCGTGGTGGAAGGAGGAGGGCGCGACTCAACTCGTTACTATGTTGAACCAACCAAACCAAACAGCGCTTGCCGAGACAAGGACTGTGAATTCTTCTTGCATATCTTTGATGTTACATTCCTGCATATTGACTGAAATCTAACCAAAACTTTAACTTTCTTTTTCAGTGATAGCTTTTAAATAGACTTCTAGTGCTTATGCTGAGTACAGTTCCTCCCAAGAGGCTCTTGTCTCTTCCCTAAGTAAACAGAGCAAAACACTCCGAAATTACAGATCAACTTTAAAAAAATGGCTTCTCCATGAGGAAGTCTGCAGAGACCATCCCTAGCTCTGAGTTAGAACTAACCTGTCAGCATGTGTGTCTGCACTACATAACAACACAGGGGATTTTTTTTTGCCTGGTGCGTATGGAGGCAAAATACCTTTTATAAGCACAGATGACTTTTAATAAAACAGTAGGCCTAATTCAGACGTTCTTGTGAGGGTTACGCAGCAACAAAAGTCTTGGTTTTTGTGTTGTTTTTCCTTCAGAAGAATGGACGTGGTCTGCAGCTGATGGGGGGGGGGGTTTAGTTTTCTTTTTTTTGTTGTTTTTTTTTTTCTAAAGCACTGGTAGCATTTCCTATGCAACTTCAACCAGCAGACACATCTGAAGCAAACCAAAACCAACGGGCTGTTTTTAAGACAGGGAGGTGAAATGCCATCTAACCCTGTGGTGTCCAGAGGCTGGCTCAGTTAGTCTCAGTGATCAGATGCTTCACGTGTTTCAATAGAAAACAGATTCCTGAAAACCTTCAATAAATATTTTCTTAGCTTGAACAAACAAATTTCTCCTTCTAAAGATGAGAGATTAAGTACTGAGCCAAATAGAAGGAATAGGTCTGTTAGGTGGCATAGGGAGGTGCCACCTTGCCTTTCAGCTGGCCAGCATACCAGAGCATCCTGCCCACATAGGGACTGCTACTCCTGTTTGAGCTGAAACTCTGCAGGGCACACGTGAAGCAGCTCAGCTGAGATTCTGCCATACAGGCAGCAGTCGCAGGTCCACACCGGGTTCAGTGGGATGTGTCCCCAGAACATACGTGAGGAGGAGCTTGGGTAAGACACAGAAGAGAGAGAATAAGCAGCCTTTAGAAAGGTGGAAAAGGGGACAGTGAGGGACAAGTTCACTATCTTTGCTGTCATTAAATAATTTTTGTACCTTGCTTAAGTCTGAGTATTTACTAATGCCACGAGCACTTGCTCTGGGAGGATCCTTAATCCTGTCTGTGCTAAGCTGAAAAGAATGAGCTCCAGAAGGTTCTTCAACACACAGATTTCTAACCCCAAATTAGCATTTTGGTTCTTCGCTGACTCTCCTTCAGTTCAGATGTACTCTTTCTGTGTTGTAGGCATAATTCTGATGTGTCAGTGAAGAATATAACAGCTCTTGATTTTCCCTTTTTGAGGACTGTGTAATTTCTTTCATCACAGTGTCACAATTGGGTCTTGCAACATATTAATGACAAGGACCCCCAAAAACTGAGGAGAACAGCTTCCAGGACCAGTCTTCCTTCCAGAAGACATTGACTGCATTAGTTTCTGGAGTGCTGTTTTATACTTTATGTTGCTTATCTTTTCTTTATCTTGTTTGCACCCAGCTTGCCGAGCAATCCAGGTGTCTCCATCAGTCGTCCTCCTCTTCATTTTTTTATCACTCCTCTAACTTTGTCATTTGTGTGCTTGATAAACCGTGTTGTGTTTGTGTTGGTTGCTTTGTTGTTATTTGCTGTTTGGGTTTTTTTTAAATCTGACCTGAAAGATAGGTATTCAGTGTTATTCTACACATTACAGACCTCGACTAGAAATACTCAGCTGGGTGGTGATTCCCATTTACATTTGCTTTTAGACCTATGAGCTACCCTGTGCTTTGTCCATTTAATGAGTGCTGTATTGATTTTGGTTTGTTCTAGTTTCATAACAAAAAATAACGCGCAGCATCAACTCAGACACGTTAAAGTGCCAAAGGAGAGCAGTACTGATGCTGTTAAACTTAGAAGGCCCTTTTTATTACTGTGGTTGTAGAGCATTTCTGTCTGTCTGTCTGTCTTTCCTTCCTTGTTCTATCCTGAGAACGCTGCTTTGAGGTGGAAAAGCTTAATCTGTGATCTTCTCCCTGGCCCCAGATGGCACGACTTTCTGGGGCAGACCAGAAGCCAGGAGTTGCAGACCCCAGGAAATGGCCCGCATCCCATCTTTGAGAAGAGGGGGCAATTCATGACGTGAAACGTGGAAGGCAACAGTTGGGGCTAGCGTCTGACCATGCCCGTGCAGCTTCTGTCACAGCAGCAGTTATGTGTGCTCTCTGAAACAACTTGTTCTGTGCCTGACAAAGGTCTCAGAGCCCCTCTGCCTCTACTTTTTGGTTGGGACAATGCCCAGCCCACCAAGTCTGGTGCTCTCTGTGCAGCTAAATTGGGGAGGGAGGGCTTCTGTGCCCTTGATTTCAAGTATTTTTCACCTTCTCTGAGTTTAGCCCATTCTAGTGGCTCTGACCACTAGAACTATTTCTTACTTGGGTTTTTCTTGGGAAGAACAATATAATTTCCATCTCCTAGGAAATTTGTCCAAGACTCTGGTACAAAAGAATAACATTATTTCTGTAACACAGTTGTTAAGTAGGGCTCAGCTGTTCAGTCAGCTTTACAGCTGTGATGTTTCCTGTTCTCCCTAATAAGTAAATTTAGATTTATGATATTTATTTTTCTGGGGGGGAGCTGGGTCTGCTGAACTCCTGGGTTCTGTTCTCCTGATGCTAAGGAACCTTTTCAGGGCCCTAGGATAGGAATAAGGCCGTTGCTACGCAGCCTCACATTTTATGAAACTATAAAGTAACTTTTTTTTTTTTTTTTAAACTTTAAAACATCTCCTGTTGCCTTCCACATTATAATTTTTTTCTCTCTCAATTTCAACTATTAGTTCTATTAATAGAAGGAACTAAAGTTGCCATCACTGTCTTCTCTACTGTCTGTTCGGTCCTGGTAATTTGAATTTTTCTTCCTGGGAATTACCCATTCCCATCAATATATAATTCCCTCACTTTAACAGTTTTAAAGCCTCTATCCACATCTTTTTGTTCCTCATTAAATAACTCACAGTATTTGTTCTACGAGTCAAATTTTAGCAGAATTCATTCTTCTAAATAAGTTCTCATACTTCACACTGTACTTGCACCATACTTCATCTGCAGGATGGTCAAAGGAGTTTATTGTTGGCCACTTCCTGTATATACCTTTGAATAAAAGCAGGGTGAATATTGAAGTGATATTTAGTAGGTCAACCATCATGTGAAAAATAAAAATCTAGGCTGATTCTGCACCTGTACATGTAAATATAGGCATGTTTTATATCTGAAGCCCCAAAGGAATGTTGCTGTGTAACGACCAGGAGAAAAAAAAAAGGCATTTCATAATCTCTTTATAGACTAATGTTTCTTTGCATTTGCCTGCGAGCCAACGGTGTCGTTTAGGAATGCATGGTTCGTTACCTGGTGAGATGAGCTTTCCCCTGCCCTTGCACAGTGCCCAGCCCCATGCCCGCAGCAGCTCTGCTCCTGCTGGGGCTGCACAGACCCAGCCAGTGCCACCCAGTGCCAGGCTCCTGCTCGCCTCAGCCCCACCGCTGCTGAGGGGCAACGTACAGGTGCTTACCTATAGACAGCAAGGGCTTTTGGAATGCTCTGGGCGGTTTAGCAATTCAGCCGACGTGGTGGTTAATGCTTGTGCCACCCCTCCTGGGGCAGGTGTCGCTGGGCTGCGGCCACTGCGGGGACTGGGGACGGGGATGAACCTCCTGGGCTCCTGGCGTGGGGCAGAGCGCTGGCAGCGCTGCCGTCTGCCCTGCTCCTCACTGGCGTTTGGAAGAAATCTTGCAGATGTATTTCAGGAGCTGCTAGCAGACCGGAGCCCGATCGTTCGTTTCAAAAGATAAACTGTCGTCATTGCTTGTGAAGGAACATTTGTTAACCTTCACATTTCATAAAACACTTTCTTGCTCATTTTTTAATCATGAAAGATGAAATTGGATCTGGAGTTGTTATCCTTGCGGTATCACCTCAGTCTCCAGCTGTGTCTAGATGTATCCTTCGATACGTTTCGTCTGAGCAAATAGATTTACCATTTGTTTTGTAATCACAGCTCCAGCGTTCCTACCTCTAATTATTTTTGATAAGCAAAAGCTATTGAAGGAAGTGCTTCTGGGCCAGCGAAGCTTAGCACGCAGCGCGGATGGCTCCTCACAGCCCCCAGCAGCAATGTCTGTTTGTTCCTAGGCGTAATTAAACATTCACCAAGCTCTGGTTCACCAGGACGGTTTGGGTGTTGCATCAGGATTTCCCAGGAGGAAACGACAACTTAAATTTCACTGAGAAGTGCTGATGAAGAAGGTGACTTTTCCTTTCTACTCAGCGTGGTGCCTTCACACGGGCACTGGGAGTCAGGCTCACTTTGACAGGAGCAGAACTGCTGCTTCTGCGAGTTTGATATGCTGGTGTTGGGAAAGTTTTTCATCATTTAAACTGATTAGGACCTTAATTAGACTCCATAGAAAGCTCAAAACCTGCATTAAAAAAATGATGGCAAATGAGTAAGAGAGAAGGGAAGCCCTGATGCTGTTCTCAGTGGATTTAATGGAAACTCTGTTAGTGAATCGCTTTGGGAGCCCTTTTAGGTGACGTGTTTTCTATCTGGCAAACGTGCAGGGTTTACTTTTGTGGGGGGATGGGAAAAGCGATCTTGGACAAATGTGGTTGTGCTGCTGTCTGTCCCAGGAGTGTGCAAGCAAGTCCTCTCCTTCTGGTGGGCTTCCTCAAGCCTGTAGCAAAGGCCCTAAGCCAAACCATCATACCATGGTTGGACGCATAAGCACGAGTCTTCAGGAACTGAGAAGTGCGTGCCACAGCTAGCAGAATTTAAGTTCATCTACCAGAGACATCACCGGTGCCCTGAATTGTAGCTTCAGGCTGCAGATGCTGCAGCCCCTTTGAAGCAGGAAGGAGAGCCTTTGGGATTTCCTCCCCAGCAGAGGATGGCAGGGTGCGTGCGTGCACCCAGAGCAAGCCCTGCCTGCTCTTCAAGGGACGCCTTTGCGTGGGGAGGAGAGGAATAAATGCAGTGAGGCTGAACAAATGGTGTCTGTGCAGAGCCTAAAAACGTTGCTGAAGTGAAGTGCTGTTCTTGCATCGCAACAGGGAGCGTCTTGCCTGCCATGTAGGATATCCTCGCTTCTACACTTGGTATCTGTACAGATTAAGGAGGATTAATTAGGCTCAAAATACAATGTGTCTTGGCAACATTGCTGTGCTTTGTGATACTAAAGCACAGACTTTTTTCCTCCATAGTAGGTGGTACAGGAGTTTCTTACAGTCCATGCCTTTCAGAATAAACAAGCAATGCTTGGTTTGTTCACTGCTTTTTCCCTCTTTTTTTTTTTTTTTTTTTTAAATTCCTTCTCCCCAGCCTCCCAGTGAGGAGGAAAGTTTATTGGGAGTAGTTCTGCGTGGCTGTGGTATACTAGCACGCCTCTAGCACTTCCAACCTTGCAGTTTTGCAGTGGCTGTTTTTAAGGTCCCCTGTGAGAAGGTTGTTGCACGTGTGTTCAGCAGTGCCAGAGACAGCCAGGATGGGGTTTAAGGTCAGCAGCTTCAGTTACACTGTAAGAGAGGCTGGGGTAGGGGAGGAGGACTTGGACTTCTACCTGTTCAGAGTCCCAGCCCTACTGTAAATACAGAGCAAGAGACCAAGGGAGTAAAAATCGGTGAACACCCAGATGCATTCTTCAGCTGAAAACAGATGCCATTGAGCAGCCCCAATGTTTATGCCCAGTAATCTCTGAACTAGTGCAGTCACTCAGCCAGAGGGCTTCTTGTACCGCCCTAGCCCAGCTCCTCCTGCTGTGCTGGCCATGAATGGCAAACCCTTTGGCACACAAGATGTAAATTCTTTGGGATTGAACTTGAAGGCTTCTTGAGAGGACAGCTTGACCAACTTCATTAGTATCAAAATGCATATCCTTTCCTTCGGCCGAGGTGACTTCCCGCTGCAGCGCTGACAGCGGTGTCCTGGGCAGGAGGGTGCCCCAGCTGATAGGTATTTCCCCTGCTGAAGCACCTGTCGTGGAGGCTGAGAACTGCACAGGGGCTGAGAACTGCACAGAGGCTGATTACAGGGAAGCAGGGATCCTCGACTCTGAATTTGCTTTTAAGTTTATTCCTTTTAAGTGATGTTCAGGCTTTCCCTGCAAGTGTTGGCATATTCACTCAGATCAGACCAGTAGCTCGGCTTATTTCTAATACCCACAGATGGAAAAATACTGATTGCAAGCTGTTAAGAGCCATCCTCACCAGAAGACTAGACATTGGTTTGTTTCAAATGGTAGGGGCAAAACCTTTTCTTCTCATGACAATGAGTTTCAGGTACGTAAAAGCAGGGCTTGTTCCACAGCAGGTCCCGGTGGAGCTAGGAAATAAATGGCAGTGGGCATACAGGCAAGTAGTATGGGAAAACCTATTTCACCTCCCAGCTGGAGGGGGGTGAGGGGGTGGGAAAACATATTTCACCCACTAGCTGAAGCACCGGGTTTGGTAGCCCCTCAAAAGCCTTGTATATCCAGATAATCTGGGGAGATAAATACTTAGGGAACTATGTAGCTGTACACAGTATCTACAAATGTAGATATTTATCTGGAGACAAGTGTTTAGTCCTCTTTCAGTTCATAATTCTTACCTTTCAGTGTTGACAAAGCCTGTTTTGGGGAATGACAGAAATGGGCAATCAGATTCTCAGTTTAGCCACCCTGAGCGTTTTGGTTGGAGAAGAAAAAAAAATCTGTTGAAAGGTGCTAAACTTAATGTGTCTTACTGTTTTCCCTACAGCAAGGACCCTTTCCCATTCTTTTTTTTCCCCCCCAAAAAAGCCCTGCAGGATGCTGTGACTTTACTGGAGTTTGTATTAACTTCAGGTGTATTCCCAGAACTGGTGGGGTCTGGATGATCCTGCAGAAGACTACTCTTGAGCCCAGACAAGACTGCATATAAAGCATCCTTTGACAGTTGCCTACCGCTTCCAGGAACGCTCCCTTCTTTTCCCATTAATTCATTTGCATTCACTGCTGCTCCTGTATGCCAATTAGCTTTAATTTTTGCTATACACACTGACATCAATGGCCAATGAGAACAGTGCATAGCAGGGTTTTTAGTGTGCCTATAAACTACAGAAAATTGTCCTTGGACAAACTCCTGCTTTTAGACTGGCTGACAACAATAGACATGGTTAAGTTCAGGCTAAGAGCCATTAAACATAATTACTACCACAGGGTAAAAGTTTAATTGTGCTAGATTTTAAATCCACGTAGTCTGTGCTTATTTACAAGCTGGCTAGGGGGAATAAATCTGTACTTAAAAATTGTTGCCTTTTAACTTCAAATGGAGATGAAAAAAAAAAAAAAGTGGTTTTTCAGAAGCAAACCAACTCCAAACTGAAACCTTTCTGTGTTTCCAGCTTCTTTTATGCCAATGGCTCCAAGCCGGTAAGTAGATGCTGAGCATCTTCTGGTAGATTTTTCTAATGTGCTTCAACTTTGTGTGTGTGAATGTGCAAGAGAGTATTGCATCTGTTATGAAGGTGTCTGGGGGACAGAATGCAGATCGGTTTGTTCATGGGGGGTGGCTTTAAATTTAACCACAGATGGGGCTTGGGGTGGAAGATTCTCCTCCTGCTCCTTGTCTTCTCTCGCTCCTCCAATAACGTTAAGCTCCCCGCCTCAGCAAGTTTCGGCTCAAGTAGCTTCTGGGTAAGTAGGTGTCAGAGGTGGCAGGTTTTTTACAAGCAAATAGAAAAGGCAAAGGTCTGTGTTCATTTTGCTTTTTCTTCCAGCAGATAGGGGGAAAAAAAAAATAGTGTTCACTGAGCTACAACTTACAGCATAATTTTAGAAGCATGGTGAGCATAGAAGGCTTTAAATCACTCCCTGAAAAGCAGATTAAAATTAGGAAGTGCTAGAATAAGTGTGAAATGTTCATCTGTTGGGAAGGGAGGGTATGGAGGACTGTGAAACTTGATAGAAGAGAAGAAGATTAACACACTGACTAGCTGGAAGCTACGTTTATGTAGACATTAGAAGGCAACATGATTTCAGCTGGACAGAACATAAGCTTCAGATCTTATGCAAACGGTCAAAGCTGTTTAACAATTGGTTTACCCCCAAAAGCCCTGAAAGGAGACAGGTGAATACGATGCCAAATACATTTTTCATGTTTCTTAAGCTAACTGTTTAAATAGTTAAGTGAACATCTGTCCAAATTTCCCCATCATTTCCATTTAGAAAAGTCTCCTATTTGAAGGCTGAAGAAAAGCGCCTGCTTAACAATGCAAATGGTGCTGTCTGGGGCCCCTTTATTTTGTTTAATCTAGATTGAGCTCCACACAACTGTGATGCTAATGAATAATGGATATTTATACTTGTGCATGTAGCGGCGCTGGGCACAGAGCAAATCTAGGATTAACCTCCCAGTTTCCCTGCCTAACGCGTTGGACTCGTTTTTTGAGTTTGCTGTGAGTTGGGTACTCTAAAAATGGATGCCTGGTTTTGTGGAAAAGGGCAAAAGCCCTGCAAAAGCTGCCAGGTTTTGCTGTGCCCAGGCTAGGCCCTGGAGAAGGGGGCAGCTATGCTGGGGGAGGGAGAGAGGGATGTCTGTATCCTGGCTTGGTTTGTGAGCAGGTGCTGAGCCAGAGCTGGGGTGTTTCAGGGTGGAGACGTGTTCACTTTCCAGTGACACCTTTTTTCAGTCCAGCCTGCTGGCAGCAGGCAGCCAAGCACCGCGCTGGGCACCCTCCCCTGCCCGGGAGCAGGAGCAAGCCCAAGTGCACCTGCAGGGAGAAAGGGGCTGCCCCATTGCCGATTACACGGCCTGAGTTTGCAAGTGCAAACCGTATAGCTGGGATTTTAGTCTGCCTTTCAGCCCTCATGTGATGGAGTCTTAGGGGAAGAAATTTTGGTCCTCCCTTCGGCATTCTTCTG
This sequence comes from Megaceryle maxima, assembly GCA_024605025.1. NCBI lineage: Eukaryota > Metazoa > Chordata > Aves > Coraciiformes > Cerylidae > Megaceryle > Megaceryle maxima. The sequence continues at coordinate 14,423 of JANHGN010011177.1, forward strand.
TTCTGCACAAGTGGTTCCGTTTGGTTTCTGCTGTTTAACTTTCAGGGAAAACACGGTGCTCTTTCCTTCATAGGAAGTCTTGGGGTTTTCCAGCCAGGCCTAATAAAAGCCCCTGATGCCACTTCTGATGAAAAATAGGGGTAGCCTTTTTTTTTTTGTAGCTGAAGAGCAAGCTGACTTCAGTAGCCTGGCGCCGTGGGAGGGTGGGAGCGTTGTGTGGAGGTTTCTATAACATTGCTGGGTGTTTTAATTCACAATTACTGGCCGGTAATAATTAGTATTGATTAGCTTGGCAAATTGCAGGTCTAGAAATTGGTTATAGATTTTTCCTGATGCTTCTCATCTGTGTGTTGTGGAATCGGCCAGAACCAGTGGCTTGAAACAAAGCGCGAGCCCAGCTCTGTCTGCGGGCAGCGGCGCGTTGCGTGCGCAGCGCCGATGGCCGGCAGCAATCGTACGTCTTTAGGCTCGCCACCCCAAGAATACAATTTTTATCATCTCCTAAGCAAAGGAACTAACCGCACGCGTATTGCCCACGGTCTCGGGTGAAACTTGGTTTTGCCAGCCTGTTGATTCGTGGGTGCGTTCGTGTGGCTTGACCGTGGCCGTGGCGTGCTGCCCCTGGCACGCGCAGGGGTCTGCTGGGACAATCTTGGAGAAGGGGGCCAGGGAAGGATGCTGCCAGTAGAGGTTGAGTCCCCCGGCGGGAGCTGTAACAGCAGCAGACATCTGGGGAGACAGATAGTGAAAGCCAAGATGAAAATGGCAAAGCTTCCAGCGCTGAAGGGCTGTCCTCGAGGAGCGGGGAGCTGAAGTGGAACGGCTGAGCGTGCTGGGCAGGCTGCGGTGGAAGGGCTTAGCCGGCTCCCGGGAGGGCCGTGGAGGCGGGAGGAGGGGGACACAGCCAGGGAGCAGGGCTTGCTCTTGGAGAAGCCTTGTAAAATGCTCGTGTACTCCCTGCAAGAGAAATTGCCCTTTCTCATTTCAAACAGCAGGTAAGTGAGGTTCTTCCTGAGCTATACGATATTGTTGCCTAGCAGGGTTGGCAAAGTTTGCAGGTCTTCCGCTCCTGCCTGCGAGGGGCTGCCAGCCTGCCCCTCCGTCAGGATGGCTCCCGGCACCTACCCACCGCTGCAGAGAGGCGGATGGTTTTTGACTGAAATTTTGTGAGCCCCAAAATAGTGCTCAGAGTGTTTAATGCTTTTCTCCATTAGACAGCAAATTAGCCCTAGGCTCGCAAACCAAATGAAGTTTCATCTTGACAATCAGAGCCTGCTCACTAGGCTGTTTTATCCCAAGTTGCCGCACACTGGTTGGTCAGCGAAATGGAGACTGCAACTTCTATTTATTGGTGCAATACAGTATTTGATACTGCTAATTACGCTTAATTAGTCCTTCCACCATTTAATTAAAATGGCTTCTAATGATTGTGCTTCTTTGGCAGGCTCTTTGGTACCACCGGGAATTGTGCTGCCTGCAGTAAACTGATCCCTGCCTTTGAGATGGTGATGAGGGCCAGAGATAATGTTTACCATTTGGACTGCTTTGCCTGTCAGCTCTGCAACCAGCGGTGAGGACACAGTTATTATACACACAAACTCATTTCTACCTTTGCCTGCAACACGGGGAAAGATTTGATCCACGCTGCCTGTCTGGGCCTCTCAGCCTGCTGGCGTGGCTCAGGCTGCTTGCTTAGGCTGACCTGGGTGATGCCTCTAAGTACCTGTAGCCCCTTTACTGCAAATCCCCTCGGAGCTGGTGGGAGTTGGAGGGCGAGGGGAGCGCGCGGACTGCAGATCCAGGCAGGGTTGTACGCAGCACAGCTGCTGCTGAATAATGCAGGCTGCTTCCGTGTCCTTTCAGGATCTACCTGCTTTGCGGAACACAGGCTTTGGGAATGGACCTCCTCTGGCAAACTGATGTTATTTTGCTTAAATCGGGTTTCTGACAGGCTCAAAAGTGAGAGATGGCAAAGATGGAAGAAAAGGGACAGGCAGGAGAAAATTAGTCTAGATAAGCCCTTTCCAATACTAGGAACTTTAGTTGTTGTGTTATTGATTATTAAAGTTGTTGTGTTATTAATAGGGGATCTTGGTGGTGTGATTTCGAGTGGGGCTTGTGTATTTCTGCTGGGTTTTATCCCCTTCACTGAATTTGGGAGGACTGTGAGAAATCTTCCCAGCACCCTGTTTGTTGTTTATTGTAGGCAGAATGGAAGCCCACGGAACTAGACGTGATAGTGTCACCTTCTAATCCATCCACCCTTGTCCAAGACGGGCCCAAAAGTGATTGTTGTTCTTACTGCTTGTTTAGTTGGGCTGTAGCAACTGTCTGTGGCCAAGTCCTGTGCTGGGGTTCCCGTTGTGGGTTTGTGGTTGTGTTTCCCAAAGATGAAACTAGGAGGCAATGTTTCATGCCACATGAATGTGTGAGAGTGATGACAAAACTCATGGGAAGATGGAGAACCTAATTCTGTAAAAGTCAAGCTAAAAGCCTGACTTAGAAGTTCATCACTCGCCCTAGAACAGAAGTCACCATGGGGTCTCTAATGAAGCAGCCATACCCGGTGCATGTGGGGCTGCAAACCACCTTTCCCACTAAGCTTAGGAGACCGTGCAAACTGGGCTCGGATTCTCCTTCCATGCCCTCTGACATTCTGTCATCGTTCCTGGGGACAAATGGGGCTGCAGCTGGTTGGTGTCAGAGCACAGAAGGGGAGACTCGTTGGTAGCTTGGGTGGCTTTACTCACTCCCACTATTGGAGGCAGGGGCGATGTTGGTTCGAGGTCAGAAGATCCTATTAATATTGGCAGCAGCCACAGGCGCAGTGGCAGCGCCGAGGCGGCAGTGACATCTAGTGGCTCCTGGCCTCGGGCTCCTTCTTCTCCGGAAGCCACACTGCATCTTTTTGTTGCCCACTTGTCTTTTGCCACTCTTGAACGTGCTCCCGCGACAGCTGCAATTGCCCGTCAGCAGCGTGGGACTGTTGGCAGAGCTCAGATGTTCGCTCCTGGAGATGGTCTTTCTTCATGCAGCTGAAACTGCTGGTGGCTTGTGGGCATTGTCTCCAGACTCGGAAGTGTCACAGGGTGCTGGCAGGCTCAGCCCTCAGGCTCAGCTTTCTCCAGCCTGCGCCAAGCCCCTGCTCTAGGGCTAGAGCATCTGGAACGTCCCTTTGGGCGGAGGAAAGTCACAGCTCTGGGCTGCACAGGCAGGACTGCTGGGTTGGCCTTAGAGTCTGTAGGATGAGTATTTAGAATCATAGAATTGTCAGGGTTGGAAGGGACCTCAGAGATCATCTAGCTCCAACCCCCCTGCCAATGGCAGGGACATCTCCTGCTAGATCAAGTTGCTCAGAGCCCCATCCAGCTTGGTCTTAAAAACTTCCAGGGATGGGGCCTCCACCCCCCCTCTGGACAACCTGTTCCAGTGTCTCACCACCCTCAAGATAAAGAACTTCTTCCTAATTTCTAATCTGAATCTACTCACTTCTAGTTTTGATCCATTCCCTCTAGTCCTCATCTGTCATCAACCCCCTGCTTTACCCTGGGATCTTTCATGGAAAAGCCTAGTACTGCCTAGTTTTAATTGTCAGGAATTTCTTTGAATTTTCTCCTTTTATTAGAAAGGCTCCAAAGCACCTTCCTCCCCTCTTCCTGCTGCGGTTGCACTCGGTGCAAAGTGTGGTGCTACTCTGCCCTTACAATAACCTGCGTGTGCTGTCACTGCTGGCAGGAAGGATTTGCCCAGTTTGGGAGGAGCTAAATGTTTCTGAAAGGTGGGCTGAGTAGACAGCATAGAGCTATGTGTAGATTGTTGTATTTGCCTGAGATCAGAAGGTTACAAACTTCTATGACATCCTCTAGAGATTTTGGCCCAAGAGGGCAGAATGGAAGTGCTCCGGTCACAGGTTGACACTGGAGGCTGAACCAAGAACAGTGAGTTTGTGTAATCCTAAAGTCAAAGTTGCAGAGGTAGGTGCCAAAGCTAGTTCTGAGTGGGAAACCCCACCTCATTCTTCAGATACAAAAGGATTTGATTATGAAGACCCTTCTCTAGTTCTCCTCCAGCTTATTTGCCCTTTTATAGCTAGACTCTGTGTAGAGTGTTAAATGTGTCAGAGCTAAATCTCTTAAGACTTCTCCTCACTGTGCAGTGTTTCCATTAGCTGCATTCTCCAAAACATCAGGTTTGCAGCAGATCCTACAACGCTACCGGGCTTTGAACTGTTAGAAGGTCAACATTGCTTGTCACAATACTGAGTAAAAGTTGGCCCCTGCTGTAACTGGCTAATAGGTCAGTATTACAAGGGTTGTGGGAAATCCAGCAGCTCATGTTGCCATTATCTAAAGGTGGTTTTGCTCAGAAGAAAATGGCTCTGTAGAAGCAGCAGGGCTGGTTTGGTGCCTCTTTCTGGCTGGTGCCAGCTGCAACTCGGTCAGCCGGATGGGCTCTGTGGCGCTGCGGCCCCACATCTCACTCTGAAGAGAGCTGAGGGCTGGGACACGTGAAACTGGGACTGAAGCTGCCCTGTTAAACCCACTGTCTCTAGTTACAGGGCATCAGCTGAAGAGCCCCCAATTTGCTGCTGGGTTTGCAGGACTGGCAGGGAGAAGGGAGTAGTCGCCTTCCCAGTGAATCAAGCCCTTCTGCAACTTCACAGGGTCTCGGGGTGCCCCTGCTGTGCGTTTTAGCTCTCGATACATTTATTCATTCAACCCCCAGATCCCTAATTCTCCAGATCTTCCTTTGGCTCCTCTAGACCCGAACTGGGTTTGGCAAGAGATAGCTGTTGATGATCCTGGTTTCTTTGGTGATGATCTTCTGATGATGGTCCAGCATTTTTTTTGCTGGACATTTATATTGTACTTAAGTAGCAAAAAGCAAGGGCCTGTGTCTGATATTTATTGTGAGTATATTTCTTTATACCATGAGTATGCTGGTAGGGAGGCTGGTGTTAGGAGAGTTTGTGCAGTACAGTTTTTTTAGCATAAAACCTGTTAATTTAAATTGAGATTAATTTTTAGCTTTTTAATACACAAAAAAGGTTGAACTTCAGAACTATTAATGTGTCACAAAGAAAAGAAAGTGGAAGATCTCCAGTGAAATCATGCAAAGTGAAAACCAATACCCAGTTCTGTCTGTGCTGACTTGGCAAATTAATCAGCTCAGAAGTACCTTAGAAGGTACTTTATCAGCAGGTGTCCAGCTGGAGAAAACTTGTGCCCATGCTGGAGCTATAAAGGAGCTCTAAAATGATTAGTCCTCTTCTTGCAGTAGAAAATACTCAGTTCTGTGGGGATGCTCTGCCTGAAGCTGCCCAAGTTACAAATGTAGAAAGCATTTTAGAGGAGGGGTAGGCAATGTCCGTGCCAAAGCCCTGCCTGGGCTAAGTGTCCTGAGGATGGGGTCATCTCCTTCAAAGCCCAGTAAATATCCATCCTCACCAGAGACTGGTGCCTACCCATTCCTCTCGGTTCAGAGACACCTTTCGGTGCGGTGCCTCTCTGCTCTAGGGACCTGGGGCCAACTTAAGACTCGGTTGCTTGGGGCAGGGAGGCTCAGGCCTGTGCTCTGGTCTGTCGTTGCCCACTAGCATGATGGACAAAATCCAGCCCCCGAATTGCATGCAAAGAGCATTATTTGTTAGCTTAAGAAGTAAAGATTAGCTTCTGATTCTTGAGCAAGCAGGCAGGGTGAACAAGCTATTGGCTATCAGTTCACACCTTTCCCATATTGTATGTGGAACTTTTTTGACCTTAATGGTCAAATAAAATTGTTAAATATCACAAGCCTCTCTGTCAACTTCAAGACAAACAGAACAATTTACATGGTATATAGAGAGCAGTGCCCTTCGCTCAATGAAGATAAAGGTTAGGAGTCCAACCACCAGGAAATTTCTATTTATTGTTCGGCACTGTACACAAGGGGGTGAGGAAGGACTTAATAGGCAGTCCTTGCCTGGAAATTAGTGTAAATACTGCCTCACCCGAGGGAGCCGTGGAAATGTGGATACCGGCGAAAACTTCAAATAGTCTCTGTGTAATACTGCCCGCTTGATCTCCCGGCTGGAGAGCCGATGCCTCTCGCCTGCTGCAGGGACAAATCCCTTCACCGCTCCCAGCATCCTCTTGCTGCTGGGACCTGCTGAGTAGAGCCGTGGGCTGGGAGCTGAGCAGCGCTGTGCTAGGAAGAGGGACCCCAAAACCCCGCGGCGCCTGCGGGGAAGGGGAGTGCGGGAAGAAGTGGGTGGGCTTCCCAAGGGTCTGGCACCGCTGGCAGAGCTGGAAATCAAACCCTGGCCCCCAGAGTTGCCTTCAGACTCCCGTGGCCTCAGATCCCCCGCCCTGTTCTAACCTCTGTTCATACTTACACCCCTTAATTCTTTTTATCTTCCAGATTCTGCGTGGGAGACAAATTTTTCCTGAAGAACAACATGATCTTGTGTCAGATGGACTATGAGGAAGGGCAGCTGAACGGGAGCTTCGAGTCCCAGGTTCAATAACGATCCCTGCTTCACTGAAGCACTGTGGGATGGGCACTCGGCCGCGTGAGCAGCGAGGGTGCCTGTCAGCTTGCCTGCAATATTTTTTTAATTCTTGGTCCAGACAGGACTATATACATTGTAGTACTTTCCCCCCCAACACAAAGCAGTTACAATTTTAGATGTACAGTTGTGCCTGCTTAGCTGAGCACTGCATTGCCTGTATGTTTGTGAGTTTTTGGGGTCTGGGGGAGGGCTCTGTACAGTCTGTTTTCTGTATATAAACTGGAACATTTATTTTATGAAAAATGTAATGCAATTTTATTACTGGTGTGAATTAAAAATTATGAATGTTTCCTGGTCATCTTAGCTGTGGTTTGTTCCCCACGTGACTGGTGAAAGCCTGTACTTCTGTGCTTGATGTTGAGCAGACTAGTAGAAATATATACACAGATCCCTGGAAACTGCATGAATAAAAGCAGAGGCAGGAGCTCACAGACACAAACTGGGGGGGAAAATGCTGCTGCAGAGTCAGACCCCTCTGCCTGAACCGTGCGGAGACTCGCATCCAAAAACCTGCTGTGCTGTAGGAGGGGAGGGAAGGAGCTGTGGGCGAGTGAGGGCTGGGAACCATCGGTGTCACTGGGTCCCACCATGGCTGCAGGGCAGCGCTGAGCTGCTGGCCGAGAGGCATCTCACTTTCCACCTCTGTGAGTTTAGCCAGACCATTTCCCTGGCCGGGAGTGCTTGTTGGCTGGCTGATACAGGGGCTGCAGTCTGGGCTGCGAGGAACAGGCTCCTGCCAGCCCCGCCAACAGGTGCCCAGACATTGATCAGAGTATTAATTTCAAGGCTTTGATGGGCAGTTGGGTTTTCCTGTGGGGCATTGCTTGTCCAGGTCTGAGCCGCTGTCAGGGTTCGAAGGTGACCGGGCGCTGACGCAGCATCCCTTTTTGCAGCCCTTTTTGCTTACTCTGTGCCAGGCGCTTTGACCTCCCACGTAACAAAAGCGATTGGATTTGAAGCATCTCCTGGAGAAAAGCTCTGAACTGTGTTCCTGCTGCGATGCTTTGTGCAATGATTTTCAAGGTTATGCAATTCATGTGCAACCCACCGGACTGTACCAAACGCATTTCTTTGTATGGTGAGTGTCACTTTAATACAGTGCACCAGTAGCTGTAAAGGATGGCTGCAATTCTATTTATTTTCTTGTCTTGCTTTTTCTTAGATTTACCTCCTTTAATAAATAGACACAGAGCACTTTTTTTTTTCCTGATGTGACTTAATCAGTTACTGGTCCCGTGTCACGCCTGTGGTCTCTGTATTGCAAATGCCAAATGGAGTGCAGCTGGGTGCTGCTCTGCCTGTTGCATGAAATGCTCTTGTGTACATCTGTGTTGAATAATGGCTAAACCAGCAAAATCCCCCTAGACTCTTAGTATGCTTCAAAATATTACCTGGCATCTGAAGCTGCCTTGGACGTCTGGCTTGATTGAGGGATTTTTCTTCATAAATAGATGGTTTGGGTCAGGAGACCCCTTATAAAATGTGGCCCCATCCCCTTTTATTCCCATTAACATGGAATAGCCACCTATAGCCATCTATGAATAGGCAGCCTTTTGATTGCTATTCCATTTCAGTGCCTTTTGGGGCTGGAGGGTGAGTGTCTTTTTGAGAAACTGTAGAGTTGATGCTCTTTTTGTAGAGGCTATTGCAGGTGGCCACGCCGGGGCTACTGAAGGAGCAGCACATTTCCCAAACATTCCGATGCCCGGCTTTGGAAGGGACTGCCAGACAGGTGCTGCCTCTGCCCGCAGTGGCCACCCACCTGCCTGCAGGTGTTGTTGCAACGCAGCGTGCGGGTGTCATCCCAGGATGGGGATGGGAGGGGAGCAGTCGAACCAAAGCAAACCAGCCCCTCTCACCAAACAAGCAGGGAGGCGTCACTCAGATTTAGTTCAGGCTCTTAAGGAGAGGGTTTGGTAGCAGTTTAAAAATGAAACCCTTCAGAGGTACTTAAGCCTTCCAGAAACCATTTTTTCCCTTGGCTTAGGTGGTCTCCTTATTTCAGAAAGAAGGGGAGGAGGACAGTGGAACTTTTCAGAGCTGTTTGGCTAATGACAGCTAATATGGCTCTGCAGCTGCTGGCAAAGCCACAGAGATGTCACCCCAGAGGCAGGAGCATGCTGGAGGAGAGGGGACTTGTGTGGGAAATCCCCTTTTACTGTTGGATAGACGAAGATGGCACTTGGTTGGGGTGAGCCATGTCTTGCCGTGTAGGCAAGTCCCCATGCTGGCTCTGCAGGGAGGCATATCTGTGCTGGGCCTGTTTGGATGTGTCTGGGGCTAGGGGTGGTTTGGTGAGGTTTTTGGACGTGTGGCAATGCTACAGGCTGAGTCAGCAAACCCAGCAGAATGATGGAGTAGATGATAGCCCAGAAACTTGGAGGAAAAAATGGGTGATGGTCTGCTAAATGGGACAAAATAACCAGCAAGTTCAAACAGCTGTGGTGGTAAGGTCTAGTCTTGGTGGCTGACATCTATGTGGTACTGGCAGCATGGCGGTGTGGTGCAGAGGAAGCCTGGAGCAGGGAATGAAATATGGTTAGCAATGTTGGCTGAGAGCAGGGTGCACACAGAGGTCCAGTGGTCATGGGGGGCATTATCGGGACAACATGGGGCTCTCCTCCTGCAGAGGTTAATGTCAGGGTGGCATATTATGGGAGACTGAACCCCCAGGAAGGGCATACATGTGAGACAGAACCCCTGTGAAGAGCACCCATCTGAGACAGAACCCCCGTGAAGAGCACCCCTCTGAGACTCAGCCCCAGTGAAGCACCAGGGCAAGGCAGGGACCAAGCCCTGCATGCCTAGGGAGCAGAGGGGAAGGCTCAGCCGTACCAGTCCACACCATGAAGGAATGACTTCCCTCCCAGTCATGCACACTGACTACAAGGTCCATCAGTGTGCTGCTTGCATGCCAACATCTCTTTGGTTTGCTCAGTGGTCCTTGAGGTGGGCCAGTCTGGGGCACACTGCTGGAGAAGGAGGGGGGTGGTGGTTACGCTCCTGGCCGCAACTCCCATGTGATGGTATCTTGTTGCCTTCCTGCACTTGCCCTTGCTGTGAAACATGGGCTGTGCTCCCCACTGGGGTCTAGGGCCTTCATTTCTGATGGGCAGCCCCCTGGACCCATCACTGTGGGTGCAGAGCCAATTCCTGACACCCAGGCGAGGAATTCCACCACGCTGCTTCATGCAAAAGCCCCACCTGGGTCCCAGTGGGTCCTGGGACAGGACGCAGCTTCTTGCTATTGAATGGAGTGTGGCAAATATCCAACTGTATGAAAAATGAAAAAAAAAAAATTACAAGGGAGAAATTGTGCAGCATCTGTATCCCTCTTTCCTGTGCCTGAGCAGCGGCCAAAGCCCACCTGCCACAGCCCATGGCCGGGAAAGTGGTGGAAGTGGCATCGCTTTAAAAATAGGAATCCCAGGAGGACAATGCAATCATGAATTTTTGTCTGAACACTGCAAATTTGCTTAATAGAAACAAGTGCTGGAGTGCAAACCTGCTGTTGAATAATCACTTCCACTCTATGGAGCAGAGCACGGAAACCTTTTGATGGTGTTATAGTCATCACTTGGCATAAATATTCATTCAAGGAATCAGAGCAGAGTAAATGGCATTTAAGGCTCTAATCATTTAGTATTAGCAGATAGCCTTTTTACTGCTAAAGATAACCACTGCTTAATCAGTTTAGTGACCACTGGCATATAGTATGACATTTAAGCTCGTGCCTCAATCCCTGCCTTGAGGACACGGCTGCCGCTGACCCCTCTACCCAAGTCTCCATCGTTCCCAAAGTCGGCCCAGCTGCTGCCAGCTGCAGCTGGCTTTAGCTCCTGAATTATCTGCCATTTGCCTTCTTATCTTAGATCAAAGTGGTGTTTTGAGTTCATACAAGAAATGTTAAGATCTAGGATCTTTTCTCCTTTTTCCTTTTTTTTTTTTTTTTTTTTTTTTCTGTATTGGGGCTAATGGCTGATCACAGCACAGGCTGATTTGAAGAATAAAAACAAGCCAGTATTTAAAGGCAATGAAAATCTCAAGCTCATCCATGCTGCTGTAATTGCTACACAGATTCTGGCTCTTCCTCCAGTTCTAATTTTTTTTTTTTATTGGTGCGTGCCTCTGTCTTTCAGGGGGATGTTTTACTTCCCTGAGCAGCATTAGCGCTGTGGAGCCCTCCACTATCAGCAATCCAGCTCACCCCATTTCATATCTTGCCAAACAAGTTAATCTAATATTATCAGTGGTTTGTTACCTCGTTGTTAGCTTAATTTACTTTACAAGAACTGCTGTATTTGCATTTCATCCCTCTGTCGTTGGCTTGTGAGCCACGCTTCCCGATGCCAGGGCGGGCTGGCTCATACCGTTCTGCGTGAGACTCTCGCACGGCATCGCCACATGGAGGAGGGGACCCTCACCCTGGCCGGGTGTTTCCCCTAATTGGCTGTGGGGGAGATGTGGGGAGTTGGAAGGAGGATTTCGAAAGCCACAGAGCAGGTCCTGGAAATGCAATGTTCACAAGAGCGCAGATACCGCTGCTGCTCTTCCAGTAATACAGCTGAGTTGGAGACAGGAGTTTTCCCTGGTGGCAAACATATACAGTAAATGCCTTCCAGTATGGAACTGAGCAGACATGTGGGCACAGCAGCAGACATCTGAACCACCAACAGGTTCCTCAGCCTTTTAGGGGTGCTCCTGTGCCAGGACTTGCTGAGGGCTCTCTTGCCCTCATGGCGGGGCCACACACCTCACTTCCAAATTGCTGGGGTGGGGCAGGGAGGAAAACTCTGAGCAAAGCCTTCCAAGCAGCCTCTTCCCCAGACAACCCAGCTCCTCAGCAGCTCTCCAGCAGGAAGGCTTTTCTCCAGTGGCCATGTGGAGCTGCGCAGATGGAAGTGGCAGTGGGATGGGGCTGGGGATGCCCTGTGGTGGTGACATTAGAGACTTGGTGCTTGGGGCTTGTACCCCCTGGGTTATGGGATGTGGCATTGCTGGAGATGGGGATGGCTTTTGTGTGGGCTAGTTGCTGGATTCATTCTTGATCAGCTCAGCTGCATTGCCAAGCCCTGTCCCTAGCTACAGGACACTGGCTTTTCACCTGCTTGAGCGATCGCTGCCTTGCATTGGACTGGCCAGCAAGTGGCCGAGTTCCTGCTCTGAGTTGATAACATTATGTGCAAAAGGGAAGGGACAGCAGAAGGGTAATGCCACTGATGTCCCTGATGCGACTGAGCTTCCCAAGATCAGCCTCTCACACAAAAAGGGGCTTCGTAGCAGAGAAGGAGCTTGCAAACATTTTGCTAGGGGAAGCCATTTGGGTGCAGCGCTGGTCCCTGGCCGCTGGTCCC
>JANHGN010011177.1:26426-56370 GCA_024605025.1 Megaceryle maxima
TAGCAGAGAAGGAGCTTGCAAACATTTTGCTAGGGGAAGCCATTTGGGTGCAGCGCTGGTCCCTGGCCGCTGGTCCCACTGCACCCCAACTCATCAGGTCTCTCCAGCTTCTCCTCTACTGGAGCTTATCACTCCAGTCAAGCCAAATTTGAATTGATCCAGGAAGGGGAAGGTGGGGTGTAAGGGGAAGGTGGGGTGTGCACCCCTGTGCTCTCCATAGGCAGGAAGAACCAGGCCCCTGGGTGAGATATCCCCTACAGCACCCTCCCGCCCACCAGAGTCACTGGTGCTGGGGGGAACCCCAGTTTGCAGAGCTCTGTTTAGATATCTCAGCTTACAGGAACCAAATGACTCCATCTGTCTGTCCGTCTCGCTCTGGTTTTAATAGCAAAACCGAGCAGGATGCCAAGGACGGCTCTGGCCAGACTGAGACGCCTGGCAGGGTGGCCACTTTGTGATGCTGATGGAGGTTTTTAGAGCAGGTCTGAGGAGAAAGCAGGGCTGGAGGAGGTGGAGTGGCGGCTGGAGCAGGGTTTGGTCCTGGAGGAGCAGCAGGAGCCGGAGAGGTGGATCGAAGCGGGGGATCAGCTGCAGACAAAAGTTCCAAACATTGGTAGATTATTGTGAGCAATTGGAGGGCAAGTGTCCAAAACAGAGATCAATTTTGCCAGGAAAGAACTTTGAAACATCTCAGACGTGATATAAACACTAATGTAGGAGTAAATATAAACAATATGAATACAGATAAATTTCTCTGACCACAGCCCCATAGCTTTGAGGCTGCTGTGTACTCCTGCAGCTGTCCCAGCAAAACCTCCCCGGCCAAAGCTTTGGGCAGCAGGGCAGGCTGGGGGGAGATGATTTCAGTTGCTGCTGCATCACTTGTCTGTCATCCCTCCTGATGGGCAACCCTCCCTCCACCTCAGACCTGAAAGATGGGGCTGGCTCCGTTTAGCCCTTGCTGGTAATACTGCTGGGAAGAGGGTCGCTAATGCAACCCCAGCTTTTATGGGCGCTTTTATGGAACACGACCTTGGGAATAGCTTTATTATTAGAATCAGATACTTAAAAGGTCTTAACAATCCCATAGAAACTGTAGAAGATGGTGATTTTAAGTAATGAAGAATGTGTTGTTCAAGAGAAGTGTTTCACTCCAGGGCTTGCCCCACAGTCCTGAGTGGGTGCATTGTGGGTGTTGTGTGCGTTGCCTGCACGTCCCACAAGCACCGAGGAGGTCAAGGTGCTGATTCTCTGGGCTCTGCCTCTCCCTCTTCAGCCCACCTGCCTTTTTCCACCCGCTCCCTGTGCACTTTGCCATCGGTTTCTATCCCAGTGTGGTGGGGACAGACCCTGCACATGGCGGGTGCTGGGGCTGGGGCCAGGCAGCCGGCGGCGCTGCAGCACCCGCTGTCTTCGGGCACATGGCAAATCGTGCCAGTCACGGACACCACGTCGCTGTTACCACCAGTTTGTAAGACTGGCTTTTCAATAATCTACTATTTAACATAAGTAACCCCTTTAATGTTCAGCGCTCGGGTCCTCACTCTAATAATTGCACTACAGTATTGAAATGTAAGTGAAGGCAGAAGCGGGGACTTCTCTTTGTGGTTTGATGTTCTGCAAAAAAGCATATCTTTGTCTGCCCTAATTCTTTTTTTTAATTATTAATTCTTAAATCCTTGCCGAGCGCAGCCCAGAGACAGCGAAGACAAGGGCCCGGGGGGGGCTGATGGCCTCTCTTCTACCTGCCACAGAGGAGGGGGAAAGATGTCCTAGAAGTCCCGCTGGGAGCAGAAAGGTTCAGGACACGGCATCCCCCAGAGCAGGAAATCTTGCCTTCGCACCCATGAGGCTCGGAGAAAGCCCAGCCTCTGTCAAGAAAGAAACTTCACCACCACTGTTCAGCTGACGCTGCCCCAGCAGGGCTGAGGGCTGCTGCCGGCCATGCCACGCTGCGTCCCCCCTCCCCTGCCAGGGGCAGAGACCTCATAAATAATTCCTCAGTGTAATGGCAACGTTGTAACCCAGGAATATTTAGTGCATGCTTAACAGTTGTTTATTCACATTTAAATGTCAGCTGGTGATAACACGCCGAGCCAGCTCCCTTCATGGGGAAGCGCGGGGGGCTGGAGGAGCTGGGCCGCGGAGGCGGCCCCGAAAACTCGCAGCATTTCTGGCCACGCTGAAGCCCAGGGCTTGGGGTGATGGACTCCCTCGCGCTCCAACTGCGCAGTGTCCCCGCTCGCTGGCGACCAGACCTTCAGAACCCAGCTCTGCCCCACTCTCAGCAGCACGAGCTCCCACCGACGGAGGGTTTTGCACTTGTGCCAGGGCTAAATGTGGCTCAAACTGTGCCGGTTCTCATGGGCCGCTGGTGTAACCAACATGGCTGAGCCACGGGGACACCAGTGGGGCAGGCTGGGGGGTGAGTGCCCCCCAGCATGGGCTATGGGGTGGTGGGCACTTTGTAGAACAGGGCTGATGTGAGGGTGGATGCAGGTATGCAGCTGAAGGTGCACCACCTGCCTGCCCAGTGCCTGCCCAGTGCCTGCCCACCACCTGCCCCACCGCCTGTCTAGTGCCTGCCCAGTGCCTGCCAGCTGCCTGCCCAGTCCCTGCCTTCTGCCTTCCCAGTGCCTCCCCACCACCTTTCCAGTGCCTACCCACACCCTGCCCAATGCCTGTCAACCGCCCACCCAGTGCCTGCCCAGTCACCAGCACACATGTACAGCACTTGGGAAGAGAAGGAAAAAAAAAAAAAAAGACAGAGGAAGAAATTATCAGTAAAGTAAAGCAACACAAACTTATGAAGGACAATTTTTTTTTGCTGTCAATACATACAAAGAGGCAAAAATTGGAAGCTTTTGAGGAAAAGAAATGCGTCTGAACTTCTGAGCAAACTAGAAAGTATTGAAAAGCCCTGCATTGCCGAGCTCCTCTGAGGTAACTTCTGTGCTCGGAGAGAATATTTCAGAAGACATTTTATTCTTTAGAAGATGCCAAAAATGCAAGACTTGGCACTTTAACAAAACAGAAAAAGGAAAACACATAATCTTCTTAACTAGTAAGTCTTTGAGCCCAGGATCACATTGTTGCCATATAATAAAAAGGGATGTTATGCAGTAATTTGGGCAGTTAAGAATTCTGTGCATACTCAAAATCATGACATTTCAAGGACAATAAAGTTGGCTGGCTCGTGGCCATTGCCCATACGAAGAGAAAACAAAAAACCGGATTGTCAGCTGGTTATTCATACCGCATTACAAAACAAGCCTCCCAACAGGCAAACACTCTTTATTGCTTGTGTTTTTGCTCCAGAAATATATTTTTTAATTAAAAAAAAAAAAAAGTTCTCGCAGCATTCATCTTACAAATGTTAACCCCTTAACAGACAATTCTGACATACTTTGCCGCTGGCTTTTCCACTTTATAAATGTTCTACAGACAAGGAGAAAATTAGAAAGAAAAATTTATTTCTCACGTGGCACGAGCTGTCTGTTTCTTTATGGGGAAAGAAAAAAGAAAGAAAAGCAGCAAGGCATTCAAGACAGCTTTTAATCACGTGGGATGCGATTAATCATGCAGGATGCTTTGATTTTGGTGGTCTCTGACATGAAATAACACCTAGAGAGTAATTTTTGTTTTGGTTTTGGTTTTTTTTCAGGGAACTTGGTGTCCTGGTGGACAGTAAGTTATCCATGGAACAGCAATGTGCCCTTGTGGCCAGGAAGGCCAGTGGTCTCCTGGGGTGCATAAAGAAGAGTGTGTCCAGCAGGTGGAGGCAGGTTCTCCTCCCCCTCTGTTCTGCACTAGGGAGACCACATCTGGAGTACTGTGTTCAGTTCTGGGCTCCCCAGTTCAAGAGGGAGAGGGGAATACTGGAGAGAGACCAGTGGAGGCTACAAAGATGCTGAAGGGACTGGAACATCTCTCTGATGAGGAAAGGCTGAGAGCCCTGGGGCTGTTCAGCCTGGAGAAGAGAAGCCTGAGAGGGGATCTTAGGAATATTTCCAAATATATAAAGGGTGGGTGTCAAGTAGAAGCAGCCAGGCGCTGTTCAGTGGTGCCCTGGTAGGATGAGGGGTAATAGTCACAAGGTGAAAACACAGGAAGTTCCACCTCAACATGAGGAAAAACTTCCCTGTGAGGGTGACAGAGCCTGGAACAGGCTTCTCAGAGAGGCTGTGGAGTCTCCTCTGGAGACTTTCGAGCCCTGCCTGGATCTGTTCCTGTGTGGGCTGCCCTGGGTGACCCTGCTCTGGCAGGGGGGTTGGACTCGATGATCCCCAGAGGTCCCTTCCAACCCCTGCCATTCTATGACGTCATTCTATGACGTGGCAGCCTCCACGGGTAGGCCATTTCCCTGCCCCGTGGATTTGTAACGTGGCGTGGCCACTACTGTCCAGCTGCCCCATCGCTGTGCCGCCACTGCAGGGTGTGCCCAGGCGTACAGGGTGGTTTCTGTTCCTTTCACGGCAGCTTTATGCTCTGGCAGGCCTTGCCCCGTGCCTGTGTCGCTGCCCCTGCTTCGCCGGGTTCAGCCGGGAGCCAGGCGCTGGGCCACGCTCTCCTTAGCCCCACACTTTTATCCTGTGGTGCTTTACTTCTGTGATTTAACTTCTCCCCAGAGAACTTTATTCTGGCTTTTAAATAAAGAATGAGCTTTCTCATAAGTCTTTTCTTGCAGAGTCACCATCCTCTTCAGAAACAGCTGAAGCACCACAATTATTACATCGCTGGATAAACTTGTGAGTATGAAAGCCTGAAAAGCTACTAAGCACCTACCCTGAGCAAAGCCCTGACCACCTCTCTGTGAGCCTCACTGAAGCACCAGTGAGGGCAGAGAGTCTCCCCAGTGAACCTGGGTACACACTCAACCCTCACTGGGGCATGCTTGGGGACCACGCAGCCATGGCACGGAGGAGAGATGCTGTGGGGACGGCGACCCCCTGGCCAGCGTGACCATGGGCAGTGCTCCGTGCTGGGACTCACTGCAAGCCACCACCTGACCACTGCTTCGGTTTCCCGTTCCAGAAAGTGACCAGCTTTATTTATCTGGGTGACAGGCCACATGCTCCTGGTTCCCTGTTGGTTCTTGTTGACAAGGTGTTAGAAAAATGAAAGTTACCAGTGGCACAGCTCATCCTGGTGATCCCCATATTTATCCATTGAAAGGCAGGCAGTCGAGGGAAAAAAAACCAAAGCCTTCCTTGCTGACTGGGGTGAAGGGCATGTTTCTGCCACCCTGCTTCCTACAGGTTGCTATCCTATCTCTTTAATTGTCCCAAGGGATGGTGCTGGAACAGGTGGGTTGTTTGCAGCAAGATGCTCAGGGCTTTATATTCTGCAGGTCGGGAGAGGCCTGAAAAGTGATGCTGGGAGTGTCTGAGGGGAGTGGTTATAGCAGTGGGACATCCTAGGCTTTTGTTTGGGCTGAAGAAAGCATGGGAGATGTCAGCAGTGTAACTGGGGAATGGAGTGATCCTTGTGAAGAGGTACAATGGGTATTTGCAGGTGTTGTGTAAATCTGACTGCTTGCTAAGTCCTGTAGCAGTTTGTGAGGAAAGTGCCAAACCACTAGTGAAGTCAAGTCTCCTTGGTCAAAGGACAAGTCTTTGCTGTGTTATAGCTCTCCTTCCCTGAGTTGCCAAGGCATCTGTCATTTTATCACCTTAAGGTGATGGTGCTGAACCCTCTTGGCCTTGCTCACCACTGTGACAGATCTGCCTGTGGCTCCTGTGAGCTGGGCTGAGCCCTCCTCACCTGCCTCGCACAAGGCAGTCCCCCAGGAGGGGATGACACCCCTGTTTGGTCCCAGGGCTCCCGCAAATCTGCCCCTCACCTGCAGGGGCACAGACTGCTGGGGAGAGACTGAGCCCCGCTGCTGTGATGGGACTAAGTCACGTAAGTGTCCTCTGACAACAATTTAGGGGAGAGGCTTGGACAGCAAACTCGTTATAAGTGCTTTTGGAGAATTGTTTGTTGGTTTGTGGAAATGCACCAGGGTAGATCCTGGACTGATGCAAATGGCTCCTTTCCCCTCAAGGTGCTCTATTTTTCTCATTCTCTGAGTCCTGGGTCAGCTCCAGCTCCTCCATAGTAGCTCCTGCTTTCAGTGCTGCCAGTCTTCACCCACTGTCTTGCCGGCTCCTTGCGCTTCTCCCTCTCCTCCCAAGTTCTTGAGCATCCTCATTGTCAGTGTGAGTTGCTCAGCCATCATTCTGTGTTTTAATCCATGTCGGTCCCTTCCCTGGTTCTCCCTGTATCTGTTGTCGCCTGTGTTTTGACCGCACGTTCTCCGGGACAAAGCAGGATGATGCCATTTTGTGGGTAATTAAATTCTGCCTGGTTATGGCCCAGGCAGTGGGACAGCCTGTGCTGCAGCACGCAGCGGGTATCAACTGCCCTGCTTTGCATGCAGGGCCTGTCAGCTGCTGTGAATCACTTTAGGATGCTTCTGCATGTGAGAAGCTGTTTAAAAAGAAATTGTATTGTATTAGGCTAATGGAAGACAATAAATTTGGCTGGTCTTTTAACTTAAAATTCATCAGCGACTGAAATTGGAAGGGGGAAAGGAGCTGGAGGGTTGAGCCCCTGGGCAATTAATGGCCAGCTTGGCACTTGCCAGGCTGCTGCAGTGCCTGGCTGTGTGACAGTGCTCCAGCAGCAACATTCAACCCCTCTTAAAAGACCAAAGACTACAGAAAAAACAACCCTCTTTTAAACATCTGTTAACAAGATATCCCTTAATCAAAGTCTGCTCTGAGTGGCACTGTGCAAAGGGATTATTGCAAGACCAAAAACCTTTGAATCATTGAACTCTTTCAACCCTGATGGCATTTGCTGTCCCCTTCCTGTCCCCCACACTATGGTAGGGACAGTCCTTGGGTTTGGGCGTAATTTCCCCAAGATCAGAACTTGTTGGCTTCACCTCGATTTAGGGAGGGGGATTCCTGGGGCAGGGCTGCCTCGCAGGGGTTGTCCTGCAGCCCTGTCCTGGCCACGGGGGTCCTATGGGGAATGAACTTGTAGCAGTCATGAGCCACATCCTGTAAGAAAAAGAATACAAGCATAGGTTGGCTTTATGGTTACTTTTGGGTGTCACCACCTGCTCTGAGCACCTGCATCCTGCTCCCCCATCCCCTCGTGTCCCCCAGCATACGTTTCCCTTTGGTTTTCCACTGTGAATTGGCCGCAGACAGACTGTGGCAGCAGGTGGCTGTGGCATTGCTCCAAGAGAGCATCGCTGTGGTGTGACCACCCTGGGATGCTGAGCCCGAGGCTGTGGCAGAGGCTCCTTGCTTGTGTTAAGGTCTGGGGGCTTTTCCCCTCAGCCCCTACATGCGGGTGATGCCTCCTCATCCCATTGCTGTTGTGAATTTAGGGTGATACTGGTGAGATCTGCAGAGCAGGGCCTGATTGATACCTGTGTATGTGGGAGGAGAAGTGAGCATGACACATGGACAGAAAGAAGCTTATAAGTAGAGAAAATAACTCACAGTGAATAGTTCCTTCAACAAACACAGCCCCTATTGCTGAATGTCTGCGAGGGGCTGTGCTCTTCTCAAATCTGTTGGTGTCCAGAATTAATGGATTTTTGCAAACTAAAAAGTTTGGGACGAGCAAGAGCACGTCAGCCACGCTCAGGCTCTCTTGCCAAACAGCCAGCTCACACCCATTGCTGCTCTGATACCTCACCAGAGTAGAGAGTATCCTGGTGCACTCACTCTGCCCAGCCACAGCAAAGGTCCTAGAAACACCCCATTTCCCCCAAAATGCAGCCAGTGCAAGGACTTGTGTGGACAGGCTTAATAGTAACCTAGCACAAAAGATCGTGCAGGCAAACCTTGCTTATTAATGGAAGATGAAGACGTAAGCTGTGTAAGCAGAGATGCTGCAACCTCATGTTTAAACTCACCTGAGCATTTCTGAAAGTGCCCTGGATACATTTGTCCAGTGATATTTAATTTCATACGTTTGACCGGATACAACTGGTAGTGTTCTTTTGCAACTCCAGCACTGCTCAGCTGGGCTGGAGGAGGACGAGAGGGAAGCCAAGAATGTAATTTATGGGAGGAAAAGCTGCAGCCATCAGATGTTGTGTCCTCTTTAAAGTGTTCCTGCCACTTGTTGAATGGCACTTTTGGTTGATGTCATTTGCTGGCTTTGCAAGCAGCTTCTTCCAAAAGCTGGCTTCAAGAAAAGTGTATTTAAAAAAATACTAGTGTATGATCTGGACTCTGCTGTTAAAAGTGATGAGGCTCTAGTTCCTGGAAACTCAACTCCCTTATGGCTGGGAGTGTGACCTAGCAGCACTCCTGAAACCTGCCTCCCTCACACCCCCCAAACATTGTGTTGACAGCAGGAGATATGGGCCATGGGCAAGCTAAGGGCTGTGAGAGCTCCAGGTACCAACGTGCTGTTGTCCCTCCAGATCACTGGTGGTGCTGACTTGGCCAGGGTTGATGCTGCCTGTGGATGCTCACCCCCTCCCAAATCAGAGTCCCAAGGAGGCAGCTTGGGCAGATGTTTACTCAGCAGGGAGGTGTGATGTGCAACACCTGCCCACACCAGGCAAGTAAAACGAGCTCAGAGTTTATCCCCATTAGCAGTAGCTCAAACCAGTACACCTTGGCCGTGGCTGGAGATGGGCCATCACAGGAGTGGGCTTTGGGGCTGCCTGGCTGCTGAGGGGGGAGTTGGGGTGAGGGGTCTTGTCTCCTCAGTGACCTGCTCTGAGCCTGCTCCACTCACGTCTCTGCCTCGGGTTTTGCAGGGATCTTTTGCAGAGTCACTCACGGGGACTCCTCTGCCGCAGCCCAATGCTCAGCAGGATGGCTGCCCCCCCTCCAGTGCCTTGGAGGCTCTCCCAGTGTGTGGCAGCATGAGCACCGTACCCAGGGACTGTGCAGCAGATCGATCTGTACCTGCAGAGCAGGGAGAGGCCCTGGCAACACACGCTGCTCAGGAGTTCACTAGGTTAACTTTCTAGTCATCCCAGGTCTTTTAAAGGGATCTTTTTTTATTATCCAATTAACCATACATCTTAATAAGAAATTTCCTCTTATATAAAATGGAGCAATTTGTTTTTCCTCTGACTGGAGTGACATAAATAGATGTTTCACATATAGCTTCAGTGTCCTGGGAGTGATTTGTGGATATATATTGCTGCTTAGAAAGACTGTAATTTACAGGTGATTGTTTGGAGGACTTCAAATTACCACCCCTCATATATATGGATATATAAATAAAAAATGAAGCTTCTCTGGAGATTCTGCATAAACAATTTTCTTGGGAAGAAAAAGGGTTCTCAAAAAAACCAAACCAAAAAAAAAACCAAACCAAACCAAAACAAAACAAAACCACTAAAAAAACCACAGTATTTTTTTTTTTTACATCATTGCCACTGCATAAAGTATGGGTAGATTATTTCAGTCCTTCATTTCTGTTTCCAGGCCATTTCCTCTAACATTTTATCTTTTTTTCTTCCATCATATAAATCCTTCTATATTCTGCTCCCAGGAGAACAGGCAGGGTTAGGGTCTGGGGGCAGCGCTGCCACCCAGCCCTGCCTGCCCACACCACCTCGAGAAGAACAGGGAAGGATTAGCTCTGCCTCCCTTAATGAAATATTACTTCAGCTCCTAAGTCCCTCTCTCAGAAAAATAGGCACCCACACAGAGAAGGAATACTTTTGGAAGCTGCTTGTGTTTTTTATTGCCCTGCTGCTGGGGAAGCCCGGCTGGCAGCAGCTCGCAGGCACCTCTGCTGCTGGGAGCTGCCGGTGGGGTCTGCTCTCAGCAGTCAGGCTGTCTGTTAAAGCTGGATACCCTCAAGTCACTATTTCACTTGGGAAGTTTATTATCTCTCCTGGCCCAGGACAGAGCCGTGGCTTGCCCAAACCAGGACCAGGGCACTTGAGCAGCGAGGTGGGCCCGCAGCAGTGGCTGTGGGCACCTCTGCACGAGCAGCCCTGCAGCAGTGCCAGCTGAGCACCCAGGGCTGTGCATCTCCCTGCCATGGGTTTCCACGTCTGTGCTTCAGGGGCAGCTCTAAGGGAGGGTCATGTTATGACTCCCTCGAGGGAACTACTTCTGCCATTAATTTGTCCAGTTCCTTTCTTTCTAACTCATATGAGCTTCCAGGCATCTGCTACACCTATTCCACAAGTATGTGTTTTATTTTCTTCATAGTTATAAACAGATTAATGTAAGTTTCTATGACTTTGTGACCTGAGCGTAGATCACTTAGTGGTAGTTAATGCACCTTCTCCCTTGTCAGAAAATAAGACATTTCTAGTACTTTCATTAGAGCTAGCAGCAAAATCTGCCTTCAGCGTGCATTCCAATGTAATTAACGGGGGTAAAAATGAGCACAACTTATGTGAAGGAAAAGGAATCTCTGTGTAAAAAGAACATGCTTTTAATTGAGATTAGTTGACCCATATTCTATTAACAACCCTGTCCTGTGGACACGGTCGCGAGGCAGCCAGGTGGGATTTATCGGCTCCTTGTGCTGCTGCTGTCCCAGGGAGCCGCGAGAGGAGCGAGGGTGGGAGGGGCTGCTGTATATCACCCATCTCCTGGTCACCAAATGATGATTCAGATTCACACCGAGATCTATAAAAGTCGGTGGTTTATTGCTGTCTTGTATTTCTGTATTAACCACCTCATTATCATCCCAAATGGAGTATAAATCCAAGGGTCTCCAGTTGCTCAAGCCTGCGTGCCTGTGCCCCCCCACCTCCTGCCATATAAATCTCGACCCTGGGTGACAGGAGGGACCCTGCTGTTTCCCAGCTCGGGAGCAGGCGGTGTTTATATGGGATGGGTTTCCTCTGCCCAGGCTGTCTGCCACGGTTCTCTTGGCCCTGTGTCTGCTTCTCGTGGCTGCGTATTGCTGTTCTCAAAGAACTGCTCTTTTTTTGTTTGTCAGGTCCATTTAGTGGGAAGAGACCAAATGAATGATGGCAAAAGCAAAATTATTTTAAAGTTAAAATGATGTTCCGTTTCTGTGCAATACAGGGCACTTTTTGAGTAGCTGCCTCTTTTAAAATGTGCCCGTCACCACTGGCTATTTTTTCCGCAAGTTTCTGTCCAATGCAAAGTGATGAGTTTCCCAGAGTTTGATAAATGACACCCCTCCTTTGCAAATTATTCTTCTTCAATCTTACACCACCTCTGCCCTTGACACGTGTGCTGGGGAGGGTGACGAGCTTTTAAACCTCCTTTAATGCTTGTACCCAAGAGTTGCAGAGTTTTCTGGGTTTCTCAGAGGTCAGGCACGTTCCTTACACTCTGCATGCACTTTTAAAAATTAATAATAATATTTTAATTGCAATGCTGCTGCTCCTGAGCTGATTCATGCACCCAGGTCATATATATTCTAAAGCAAATAGAATGGGGGTGGAAGTCTACCCTTCCTTCACTGTTCGTTGTTGGGCACCACGACATCACGTGTTTTCACAAAGGGCTTTTGTTCTATGCCTCTTCTTTCCCTCTTGTGTCTCTTCTCCCAGTAGCCATCCTTTCTCTTCTTTCGTATGTTCTGGGCTGTTGGCTTTGGGCAGGTTTTTCCTCGCTAATACCTTCTGAAGATACCTTGGTAAAATGTCAGTGTCATGTTTCATCATAGAATGAGACACATTAAATGCACACTTATTCCTGGATTCACACCTACACCATCTCTCTTTGACTTTCTGGGTGCCTCATGTAAAGATCAAACAGGAGGTTATAGGTGATGGTTAGAGTGAACAACGTTCCTTCCCCTCCTGCTCCTATTCCTTCTCTTTTTAAACTTCCCCCCCTCTGATGGATCTTTCCCCATCCTCATTATGCCACATGAGAGGAACTGGGACACTGGCAGCATGGTGCTCCACAGCCTTGTTGGGGTGTGATGGGGGAATTAAAGTGCTGGTGGAGTGGTTGGTGGTTATGGCCTTCCATGAGTCACTATGGAGCTGGGCTGTGGGGCTCTCCTGGTACCTGCAAGCAGTATGAATAGAGGAAGAGCTGGCATTTGTCAACAGCAGCTTTTGGGGTGCTGAAGTTGAGGTCTGTGGCACCAACTAGCACATGAAGGAGAGTTAAACCATCTCCTGCTCAGGGTTGCTTTTAACAGAGTAAACTGCTCTTGCAGTGGCTGGGATTGCCCATGTGGGTTCCTGTTGCAGCTGCCAGCTGGGGTCTTGTGTGGGGAGGATGGGATAATCCTGGTTTTGAGCGGCCTGAAGGTGCCCAGTGCAGGAACCCTTGCTTGTGGGTGGTAGAGAAGGTGGAGACCATATACTCCTCATGCAAGCAGGTGTTAAAAGGCACATTCCCCTTTGAAACACAGTACCAGTGTCTTCCAGCTCCACACCTGGCCTTTTTATTTTTATGTATGATGCTGCAGTGAAGTGAATGCAATTTAATTTGGGTTCTCTAGTTCAGCAGTTTGGTATCCAGCATTTGCACACAGGAGTAGAGAGGTCTGCATTTGAGTAAAAATGTGCCCCCAGTGACCCAGTTGTTAATCTGGCCCGGAATAAGACCCATTGGCAAAGGTGAGCCAGTTCAACTGCTGATTTACTCTTTCATGGACTGAAACCTGAACTCCAAAGCGAGTGGAAAAGTCTCCATGGCTGGGCCAGAAATGTGCAGAGTGACGGATCAGTGGCACCCAAGCCAGTGACAGACACAGCTGGCTGCTGGCCACTGACCAAGCAGCAGCCTCCAAAACGTGGAGGCACTGGTTTGCTCAGTGGGAAGGAGAGAAGTGACTTTGCTGCCAGAATTGTTGGGTGGCGTGTGGTGCTGTCAGAATGGGGATACACCTTCTTAGCTGCTAAATGAAGTGTTCAGAAGCATGCATGGCCCTAGAGAGTCTGAAGGGAGCATCCTGCTATTTTACACTCGTCCCATGCGGTCTGCAGGGGAAAAAGACTGAGGCAGTAAATAGTGCTTGGGTTTATTCTTCTCATATTATAAAAAGTATTTAATTGGAGCAGGAGACCAGCTGCCCCCCCAGCAAAAAGCCCATGCTGGGCAGGGGTGTGTGCTGCTCCTGCACCCCTGTGGACAGACCATTGTGTTTGATGGCATCCTGCACTGGGAATGCAGGGGGAGGATGCGAGGGGGGTGTGCTGGTAATTTTAGGCTCCTGAGGCCGATTCAGTACCAGGAGATGGAGAGAAGAAAGGAATTTAATCAGAAATGAAGACATTTCCCCAAACTTCCACTCATTTTTGGGGTATACATTTGCTGGAGTGCCCCCACCAGCATGCTCAGCATTGCTCAGGTCGCTGCAGACTCCTCTAGACCAAGATGACTTACCCTGACTTTGGAGCTGTTGCAAATGAAAGGCACTTAACAAATGTTTCTGAAATAAGAAAGCCTCTGTACTCCTCTCCTCGTCATTCATTTTCAAATTGATAAGTTAAATACTGTACTCCAGCATAAACATTTCTCAGGGACAAAGTATAAACATTTCTAGTGGAGTGCACTTAATACAATTTTGTTTGCCAAGTGGTGCTGTCTCCTCCCAAGCTATGACTATGAGAGGGTTTTATTTAAATGGAGATATAAATTAATTGCACTCAACACAGCCTCTCAGCCCAGCTCTCTCTTGCATCTGTACCCTTGGACTCCCTGAAGGAAAGGGCAGGTGGGAGCTGCTGTAGCTTTGCTGAAATGCTGGCGGGACACGGCCACGGCTGCTCCCCTGCCTGCTGCTTCCCCAGTATCCCCTACATCCTTTTGGGTTTTTTTTTTTCTTCCATTAGAAGAAATGTGAGCGGATTTGCTGTTGTTAGGTGGATGCAGATGCAATTCCACAGAAGACCTCCTTCCCAAGGCACGGGTTAACGTGATGTTTTGTGACCCAGCTATGCAGCAATGGGCAACGCCAGCTCTTGGGCAGCTGGATCAGATTAAGAGATGTTAGATATTTTAAGGTTTCATTCAAGAGAGGAAAGACTAATTTAAGACTTTGATTGAAAGTCTTGGTAATAGCATGGCTAATTTCCTTTCAAAATCAGCACAATTTAAGTTTTGACAATGTCTTAAACAAGGCTGACATCTCTGACATCTGCCTGTCTGTCTGTCCCTCCTTTACATCAACTTTCATTTAGTCGCCAATTATACAGAAACTGGTAAAACCTGACTCTCCTTCGATTTCTATTTGGTTATGTGTTTTGTTTTGAAATACTTTGGAAGAAAGTGAGGAAAAGTGCTTCCTTTTGTAAATGGAAATAATTTTTTCACTCTAGGCTAAAATTTCCCTGTTTTGCAACCAACTGGGCGCTACAGCCTGGTGTGGTGGGTGCTGTGAAGCCTCTCTGCAGCCATCACCCCCAAAGGAAGGTGGGCAGTCACGAGCTTATTAATTGGTTTGGGGGTTGCTTTGTGTTCAGTGAGATGCTAAAATTGCCACGTGGAGAATTTTGGCAAAAAGGCTTCCTCCCCAGCCGTTTGATCTGCTCCCCACGAAAGCCAAGGAGGGGTTGGAGGCTGGGGAGTGGGTTGGTGGCTTTAGCTCAAGTGCTAGAGGGTTCTCTGGACCCCAGCCTGCTTGAAGCCCCTGTGAAGCTCTACCCAATGCTGGCCCCGCTCCCCCCACGAGTAGATGGAATCTCTCAAGTCTGCAGGAACAAACTTGTTCTTGTAAAACACTCAACAGTAATTTTCTGGTACAAGAGGGGACATACAGCTGGGGTCTTGCTGCTCAGCAGAAAAATGGCAGCTACCTTTTGTATGACTGTAGCTCTCTTTCACATGTTTTTTTCTTACCTTTAAGATTAAAAACCTCCCAGAGAAGGCTTACAAGGTTTATGGCAGAGGTATACAAGAAGCGAATTAAAATTCCATAAATATATTTGCTGGCTAAAATTTATATATCCTGTATTCCTCGGGTATCTAATTAGACCCAAGAAGAAAATAGCCCTGCAAAGGATAGGCATTTTGTTCAAATAATTTTTAAAAATTGAGCTAAATAATGGCCATTTTATACTGCACACAATATAATTGTTCTTCTTGTATTGGGGAGCAGTTATAAATTATCTGGTAGCCCATTCAGTCTCGTTGCCACGCTGAGCACCAAACAATTGTGAATGTAGTTACTGGGCATGTAAATTCAGGGCTTTCTGACAGCTATACCGTTATTGCTGCTGCTAACTAACCTTCTGCATAAAAAATGCAATCCCTAGGAAAGAAGGAGCATTTATCTAAGTGCTGACATTGAAACATTCTGAATAACTCTTTGAATCATTTGTACTATTATGGGTAGAAAATGTAATTATTGTAATCAGCCTTGAGTCTGAGGCCATGTTGGTTTGTTGTTTTGTTTTGGTTTTTTTTTTTTTTAAAAAAAAAAGAGGGAGAGAGAGAAGGGGGGAAAACCAGATCTGAACAACGAAAATGAACCTTGATAATGGAGCAGCCTTGAATTCCACTTCATTTATCACACTAATGGATGTCAAGATGACCTCAATCAAACATTTTGTTTTCCAGTTTTAAGCAATGGAAAATGCATGGTTTAGTTTCTTTTTTTTTTCCCCTCCTCTGGAAAAGAAAAAAGTTATTTAAATTGTTCCTAGTAATTACATTAGAGTAGAAGGTCAAAGACAATATGAAATAATATCCACCATCCTTTTGATGAGTCTAGTCCAGGCTCTTTAAACTGGCACAGTTCACATATCTCTATAATCCTAGTGCAAGCTTTGTGTTTCTCCTTCCCTATCTCTTATGTTTTTATATTTAAATGGAAATCACACTTCTTGGTGTTTTTATTAGTTTTCACTTGGAGTGCCAGTAGTATTTAATCTAATACTTTTAAGTAAATGATCGTGTGTTTTAAACACCACCTCCCTGACAGGATAGGATATGGCTGTAAAGAAGGCAGAGAAAACTCAATGAAAAGCTGTTTGACAGCAGCTCTTCATTAAAACGTCTCAATTCACCTCGTGAAGGCCAATCTGGTGAAGAACATCACATGGGACCCCAGGTAGCTCCTGGGCAAAAATGTTGTGAATGTGGGTGCCGTGTCCAGACTTGAACATTTCAGTTCAGTTTTATCTCTGTGATGGACAAAGGCAGCCAGATACCAACACTTCTGCACCCTGTGACTGGTAAAACTGTTGGTTGGATCCAAATTTAGCCAGGGCCCAGAGTTGCCTCTGGTGGCTTGTCTCTGGGTCATACAACTTGGTTCTGGACATTGAGTGCCTGTCTACCCCTTAGAAAAGGGGTGACAAGCTGTTTTTGTGTCACTGTGCAAATAGAGTCCATGATCTGCACCAGTGTCCCCTCTAATAGTCAAGAGTGCTACCCAATGGATGTATTTTGACCATTTAATTTGGCCAACCAGCATTTCTGTGGATACACCAACTCTCTTGAGTCATCAAGGACCTGTTTCACAGGTTTCCAAGCACTTCTGTGAGCTGTAGAAATATGAATTGCTTAGAAGTTACAAATGAATTATTTCCTTGAAACTGGTGGGTTTATTAAAAAAGAAAAAACAAACGAACAAACAAAACAAAAAAACCAAACAAAAGAAACAGGAAAATCATCAAACCGAGGAGGAACAATCTGTGAGCATTCACCATTCCTGGACCCACCTGTAGCTGTGGCTGGTTCAAGCCTGTCTCTATTACAGTCTCTTCTGTCCACGGGGGACAAGGCAAATGTGGTTTCACATCTGTAAGCACCGAAGAGTTTCACAGGCCTCTGCAGGAGGGCTCTTTTTTTGTCATTTTTAACCATACTTTTCATATACAGTTGTCTCAGTGTGTTTACTGTATGGGCAGAGAAGGAAAAATATACACCTTAAAAGAAGACACCGTTAGAAGATCCAGGTCTCAGTTTTGAGCCACGCTTGCTACAGCAGATTATGCAAATCCTGGCTTTGGACACAAGAAGTAGCCCTAAGCCCAGGTGTATGGACTTAAGAGATCTGCATGCTCTCTTGCACCACACAAATTGCATGTTTTCTGTTCTCTAATGCAGGATTATTTCTGCCTTTTCTACTTTTCACAGGATAATGATGTTCACTGATGATATTTTCCACTATAGCTTGTAACATCAGAAGAATATCTTGATTTTTAATTCTGAAACTATTAACAAGTGCTTACATTAGCGTCTTTGGGCAGCACTCGCAGTAATATCACAGGTTATTTAAGAGACAGCCTACTTCTGTAGGAAAAGATACGATGCAGGAAATGATTTGTAAGAAATCTGCAACACCAACCCCCCCCCGCCCCAGTAAGAGCATCACGCGGCAGATCGCCACGGGCCCTTGCTCGCTGAACTCTGAGGCTCTTAGAGCCATCTGTGCCAAATAAACTTCTTCGAAATGGTCACAGATCATCCATATGGTAAAATATCAACTCGCTTCTCTTTCCCAATAATTCAGTATTTAGAAAAATACTTTGCAGCAAAATGCAAACTGTGGTGGTCCGTGCAAGGGGCCGTCCTGCAGGAGGGGCTGAGACCAGCTTGCCCAAGTCCTCTGCCCTCCCCAGCTGGGCAGAAAGTAGTTTCAGAGCAGAAAAGAGCAGAAGCAAACAGGTAAGATGAGAGGAAAGATGCACATGGATTAAAAGGACCTATAAAGAGGGACAGGGCACAGACCTCAGTGTGTTTCCTGGGTATAATAGCACAAAGTGGTGTAACCTCAGGCTAACAGATAGACCAGTGAATCATAATAGGGGAGGAAAAAAAAAAAAGTGTGGATATTTTTAAGTTAAGCTCTTAAGAATAAATAAATCAGTAGAATGCAACATAAATCAGCTGCCTTTCCCCCTCCCTTCCTCCTCCACCCCCAAACACTCACTAAAGCGATTGGAAACATTCAGGTCTGGGAAAAAAAAAAAAAAAAAAAGGAAAGCTATAAGTGCTTTTTCTTTCTTTTTTTTGCCAAATCATGCAGAAGATGCTGGCAGCTGCAAAGATTCAATTATACACAATGCAAAAAATAATTTAAAAAAATAATGGCACTTGGAAAAAAAAATTGCCTCTCCAGAAATTGCGTGGAACAATAAATCTGTTAATTAGCTAATTAATATTCAATTGGGGTCAGTGGGCTTAATAGAACCTTTTTCTGAGACCCAAGAAATTTTCCAATCACAATGTTAAGTCTGCCCACTTTCATTATCATCTAAGTGCAGGCAGCCCTTATCTGGCCGCCAGGCGCCCGGGAACAATGCGGCACCATTATCATCTCGGCGCAGTGGGTGCGGGTACCACAGTCGGATGTTGCAGGCTGTGAAGTAAAAATGCTTGAGCATTTAGGGTAATTGATATATGGGTTCTGCTGTATTGTTTAGGGCTGTTTGTTTGCTCTACTGGTATTTAAGGCAGCCGAGCATCAGAAGATTGATTTTCATTGGTTGCCGGGGTTGGGGTTTTTTTCTGTGTTTTTTTTTAATGCAATCGATGACAAGTTGTCAGCACGGGACCCAGACCAATAGCATCTGGCGAGTCCTCCCCACGGCCAAGGGCTGCAGATGGAGGTGCCAGGGCAGTGCCATCCCCGTGCCTTCTGCCAGGTCTTGTCCGGAGAGACGCTGTGGCAAAGCTCTCACCTCTGCGGGGCGGACCTTTAAACCTGCGGTGCTATAAAACAGGACACGTTGAAACCAGCATCACTATAAAAAAGGACAAAATGCATGTTCTTTGTTATTAATGGCGGTAGCTGCTTTTATTTGTTTTCCAAGGGGCTGCTGGTTTCTGCCATAAGACCCGCTCTCTGTTCCATCCCTTGATATCCAAGTACGGAGGAGGGGGCTGGTTGGGTTTGGGTCCCCCCCACTGCCTTCCAGGTTAAGAGAAAGCTGTAGATTACAGGTTTTGGAGTTCACAAGACTGAATAGCATTGTTTATGGTATTCCACAACATTTCATAAACCAGTTTGTGACTGAAATTACATTTGTTGTTTAGCTGGTAGTAAATCCTCCAGGTTAGCTTCGAAAAGGCCGCCTAGGTCCAAGCGGTTTGACACAGACTCCTTAAATCACTGTCTCAGGCCCTTGACATCTGCTATAGCCTTCTGATGATTAGATTGTAAATGAAAAATACAGTTGGTGTTAACTCTACAGAACTGGGACATGATCTACAGGACTCACCTGCTCCTCCACTTCTTCACTGAGCTTCATCTCCCTGCACTATTGCAAGTGACACCAAAGAGGGTAAAAGTTGCCTTGCATACTTTGCAGTTTCCTAATTCAACTATTCAAAGTTTCTCAGAAAACTTCTCTATCAAGAAGCCATTCTGCTTTCCCCCACTTTGCACAGCTGTCTCACTGGCCCTAGGTTAGTATGGGAGATGATCTTGAAGGGCTAAGAAGAGGGAAAGAGGTTTTCTACTGGAAATGTGGAGATTGGAAAATCCTTTTTCCGTCCTTTTTTCCTCCCTTTCCCTTCCTTGCTAAGGATCCCTGTTGCTGCTCTTCAGGGGAGAAAAAGTGAGAGTTTTGCAAGTATTTCCCAGATGTATAGTGTCAAAGTGTATCAGTAAGTAAAAAGCGTGTGTCAAGAGGATGGGGCCAGTATCTTTTGAGTGGTGCCCAGTGACAGGACAAGGGGCAACAGGCACAAACTGGAACACACGCAGTTCCACCTCAACATGAGGAAAAACTTCTTTCCAGTGAGAGTGACAGAGCCTGGAACAGGCTGCCCAGAGAAGTGGCAGAGTCTCCTACTCGGGAGGCTTTCAAAATCCACCTGGACATGATCCTGGGCAGCCTCTTCTGGGTGACCCTGCTCTGGCAGGGGGGTTGGACTCGATGATCTCCAGAGGTCCCTTCCAACCCCCTCCAATCGGTGATTCTGTGGCGTGCCTTTGCTTATTTGTGCACCTGAAACTAGAGACTCCTGGTAGTGGATGGCTTATCCTCGAACCTGTTGGAAAAGAACATTTTAGGTGATTCCTCACCAGCAAAGCTATAGGTTAAATGATCTGGTGTTGGCCTTTTGTGGTGGTGGCTCCTCTGCATGCTGCACCCCGAGGATATTTTCTCCCAGAGATGTCAGGGGGACATGGGTGATTTCTGGAGGAGATTAGAAGGTGCATACTTGGGGGGCACCATCAGCCCATCCAAGCCATCAGCCAGATGCTCGTATTCCCACTTCAGACTTGCTGTGGATTTCTCAGCTTTTTCAGCCCCACTTCACAGGGATCACACACTTTATTTTAG
This sequence comes from Megaceryle maxima, assembly GCA_024605025.1. NCBI lineage: Eukaryota > Metazoa > Chordata > Aves > Coraciiformes > Cerylidae > Megaceryle > Megaceryle maxima. Next base: position 46,597 of record JANHGN010011177.1, read on the forward strand.
GGGCACAGGCTGAGAGGAGGAAATAATTTTTTTTTTTTCTTCTTTCTCCTTCAACTTTCTTGCAAGTCACTGGACTTTCATATTTATTTCCCGGGTAGCCTATGTGCAATTATTCTGATTAGATCCCGCTTGCCACCTCTCTGCTATAGTGCGTGCATACCCTAAACCTTAAAAGGAAAATAAAAGCTGCTATTTCCTATTTTCATAAATGAAAAGATGTTTCAAGTATTGGGAGACACTGAAAGAAATTCTGCAGTTTGAAGATACTTCAACTTAACTACTAATTGCAGAGGACCAGTGGGCGTAATTTTGGCACTATATTAGCTTTGCCACTCCATGAATAATTTGCATACAAAATGCTTTATTTTGGCAATCTATTAAAGAGCTATACAGTATTTGTGGCTTATCGCATTCACGCAGGAAGCAGGATCCTTGGCCATCTCGTTAAATTCTGTTGATGCATAACAATTTAAAGCATGGCACAAGCTGGTATGACATTTAAAGATGCCTTCACTTAATTATATTACACAAATATTGGGTTGTTTATCCTTGGGAATAAAGTCTTTTTGAAGTCAAAGTTGGCATGCGTATAAAGGAGTAAATTTTAACTGATCCCTCAAGTGGGCCTCCTAGCTGCAAATTGGGGTTCTTGCATTTTTTAAATTATTTGTGATAAGAAGCATTACACTTTGAATGCAGCCACTGGAGTTTGTTTGGTACCCCCCCCTCACCCCCCTTCTGCTCTTCTAATGGAAAATACACTCTTTAGCAATAAATCGTCACATGAAACCTGGGGGGGGAAGGAAGTGTAGGCTGGGGGGAGAAATGGGACAAACGGTGCTGATCATAACAGTTTGTGGCTGCAAAAAATCCTCACTTTTGTCTTCAACGGGAGGAAAAAGTCACGTAAGAGTGTCTATAGACTGTTTGCATAGAAGCAAAGGGGAAAGTAGGGTAAAAGAAAAATCGATGCTTTTCTTTATCCCCAGAAGGATAATCAGCATGAAGCAAACACTGGAGTTTGGGTTTCTCTGTAGATAATAAGTCAAAAAGAAGCAAATCGAAAATTCACATTGTTCACTTTACTGGAGTGATCACTTTTTTTTTTTTTTCCCCCTATGGTAAAGGTACTTTTATATATATCACACACAGGAGCTGAAGGGAAAAATGAGAACGGGCTTGGCAGAGGGGTCTCCAGCTCAATAAAAGGCACATACATGGAGATCCTAGATGAGGAAAATGAAACCACCCATTTGACAGTGTTGGGAAGAAAGTGCAATCATTTTGCTCTCTAGATGATGTTAATAATAGAGAATAGATGCAATTTTGGCTCACTGGACAGTAAAAGGGAAGATTGCCGTGCGATAAAAGCCCTGGATTGGAGCAGGAGCTTTCCTCCACTTCATGCCCCACTTTGACCAGCAAAATGAAAAAAAAAAAAAGACAAAATACCAAAACAAAACCCCAAAACACACAGCTCCACAAAACAAGGAACAATCCTGCCTAACCTTACTGGTAAATAAATGCGATGAGCTCCAGGTAAGGACAGGACATCACTTAGAGGGTCACTGTGCAACCATTGTGCCACATTAAATGGTCTTCTGTCCCTTTCTAGACTGACTTTAGAAGCAAAACGTGGTGGATTGAAATGACTTTGTGTTTGCTGGGCTGAGTAATCAGAAACATTCAGTTCACCCAATTCTTGCATAATGTGGGAAAAATATACAGTATTTCACTCTCGCCAAAGCCACTCATACTAAAAGCATTCACCAAACACATCTCAGAGTGCTCAGCTGGGAACTTAAAACTAATATTTTTCTCCTTTGTTAAGCAAGATATTGACTCTCATAGAAAAATTAACTTTGCATCTCCTTTCTTAATATACTTGTTCAGCCATTTAGAGGATTTTAGAAAACCCTTGATGTATATATATATTAATTTGAATTCTGTAGTCCTGCCGGTGTCCCCACATGGTGCAGCCTCAGCAAGGTGTTGGCCTGAAAACCAGTATTTTCAACCACTCATCTGCCCTATAAACTATTAGAGGAGTAATCTGACTAAAGGAAAAGGTACTAATTTTCAGTCTTTCTAAGGAAAAAAACAGTTTTGCACACAAGTATCTGTGGTGGTTTGACCCTGACTGGACACTAGGTGCCCACCCAGCTGCTCTGTCACCTCTCCCCCCCACCCCTCAGCTGGACCAGGGGGAAGAAAATAAGATGAAACTCGTGGGCTAAGACAAAAGCAGTTTAATGGAAAAGCAAAGTAAGGCTGTGGGTAGAAGCAAAAGAAAACAAAGATTTATTCTCTGCTTTCCATCAGCAGGCACCGTCTGGCCCTTTTCAGGAAGCAGGGCTCCAAACATGTAGCAGTTGCTTGGAGGACAAGCCGATGCCCCCAGTCCTCCTCCTTTTCCTAGCCTTTATAGTTCAGCTGACGTCATATGGTATGGAACATCCCTTTGGTCACTTTGGGTCAGCTGTCCCAGTCACGGCCCCTCCCAAGATCTTGTCCACCCCCATCCCGCTGCAGGTGGAATGTTGGAAAACCACCCTTGGTGCTGTGCGAGCCCTGCCCAGCAGCAGCCACAACACGGGGGTGTTATCAGCACCTTTCCAGCAATGCAAAACACAGCTCTGCAAGGGCTGCTATGGGGAAAATTAACTCCAGCTCAGGCAGACCCAATACAGCATCAGAGAAGAAAAGTCTGCGTAAAGCGGTGCCTCATAGAAGGTAGCAAGGTCTCCTCCTTCAACTACTTCTGACACAAATTAAACAGCATTCACCTCTACCCTGGTAAACAGCACAGTCTTTACTGTTTCTAACAAGTACAGCCCTAATATTTATCTTGTACTTCCTATTTGTTGTGAGATTGGGTTGAATACATTTTAGCTTCATAATAAACATCACTTGGAGTTAATGGACCAGCAGAGAGGCTGCTGAGCTCCAAGCTGCACCAGCAAGGCCAGCAGCTCCCGGGGAATTACTTGCAGGTGCAGGTACTTGGCAATGCCCGGGGCTTTCCAAATGCAGGCAGTAATGACTGGCATAAAAAGTTTGGCCAGAGCATTAGATGGACTGGGCAGGCTGCAAGGCCAGGGCGCTCAGATCCCCTGCCCCCCGCTGGGCAGCAGTTCCACCAGATACCTGCCTGCAATCAGCACAAGTGCCTCGCCGCTGTAGGCATCGCACCCTGGAAAGCAAACTGTGGCACAGCGCCGTGCTCTGCTGCACAGGCAGGGGACATAACGGGGGTGACTGAGGAAAATAAGGAAAACCTGCAGCATCAGCATCATTTTCCTTTTTTTTCCTCTTTCTCTCTTTCTCTCCCTCTCTCTCTTCCTTTTCTCTCTCTCTTTCCTTTAATATTTATTGACTGCACTGATTTTTGTAGCCACATCAACTTTTAGCCGTAAGAAGTGGTGCAGCACACGAAGCAGGCACTGTAGCTACGTGTGAGGCCCACCCGTGCCATGGCAGTGCCAGCCTCGGTCTGCGTGCATTTCTCAAGGCGTCCGCGAGCAGAACCGGTGGCTTGCGTCTCGGCTGTCCCAGAGCCGGGGGGAGGGGGTAGGACAGGCAGGGGGTGCGGAGCGGGGCGGCTGCGCAGGGAAGAGAAGCTCGGTGTGACTGCCAGCCCATGCGGCCGGGCTCATCTCATACTCTACAGGGGCTGCTTCATTTCAGCGGCTGATGCCTGATTTGCAGGTAGAATTTGGCCTTTGGGCTAATTTTACTTACTCTTACAAGATCTCCTGAGAGATTTGTAATGGGAACTCTGTATTAACTGTCCCTACAGCTGCACACCCAGAGACCGATTACACTTGAATGTCTCCTCAGCTTTTATCACTGAAATATTTCTACCCCCTCTACTATTTCTACCCCTTTCACCAAGCCTTCGATTCTTCCTTCAGCCTTATGCCATTCCAGCTGCAGTGTCTCTCTTTGAGGCTGTCTCCTCCTTTTAGGGTTTCTGAGAGTTGCACTTTCTACAGCAAGATGTACTCCTGTCATTCTTCCTTTCCTCACCTATCAGCAGTAGCAATACTTCTGTGCTCAGAGACCTCAACCAACCTCCAAATAAATAAAATGGGGACCACAGATGAAGTCCCAGTAGCAACTGGAGGAGTCCAACCAAGCAGAAAAAAAAAAAAGGAGGCACAGAGAGGTTGAATGACTTTAGTAAAGACACACAGGAAAAAGAAGTAGCTGCCCCAGAAATAAGAAGTGCCCTGTGAACCCTGAACCTTGAACCTGTGAACATTCTGCTCTTTGATCTGCCTGCCTTCTGGTGACTTGTCCTGTCTGGTGCTGCCGAGGGCTGGCTATGCTGTATGGAGTTGGGCTGCCCTGGCATTTCTTGCATGAGAATCATACCCCGGTGTAAGATTCCCTTGAGCTTGTTTGGGAGGTGCACGCACCTTCAAAGGCGTGAGCCTTTACTTCTGAAGACTCCCTGTGATAACAGACGACTACGAACACCCTGTCAGTCTTATTCTAGTTTGCTTCATCATTTTTGGGGCAGTGTTCCTCCGGGGGCTGACTGGACTTTTATAGTCTGAGCATTTGTGTGCTGTTAGGTGTGTGCATGAGAGGTATTTTACCCCTGCTATGTGGCTGTTTCTCATGTGTGACAGAAATCTGCTGTGCTCTTTTTTTCCTCCCAGTCCACACATACCTGGCCCGTTCAGTTATCACACTGAAACGTGCTCCGTTGTTAGCTCGTCACTGCTCATGGGTACAGAGCAACACCTCTGAACACTGTGGGGTGTGCCGCCTGTGTTGGCATCACTGGCACTAAATGACAGCACTTCGTACAAGTGCTGAATTAAATCCTGAGTGGATGTAAACCAAGAAGGCCCTCTGACTTGCAGTTTTCAAGCAGAATGATTGATATTTTTTGTCTCCTAACAGGTCATAGGACCTGGGCTCCTTTTTGATCAGCTCCAGTGAAATGTGTGGCGAGTGTTTGGCAACGTGTTCCTGTCTGGTGTGGGACAGGGTTTAGCACCATGCAAAGGATATACTGGGCATGCTCGTAAGGCTGCTGCTGCTACAGTAAAGGAGATTGCTGCTGACATGCTTTTCCATGCCTTCCTATGACTTGCAGAAGATGACGTTGACCAGCCAATTATGTTATATTACCACCGACTACGAACCAAGGATCTAATCTGAATCTCATTGATGGTAATGAACATTTTTACACCGACTTCAAAAAGTGCTGTTGTATCGAGCAGCAAATTATTTTCCTCCAGGCTATTTCAATTTTGATTGTGTTCCACAAAACTAGAATCTCTCGGGTCTAATGAGCAGTGCGTAACTCTCGCCCCGTTACAAGGAAAACACAGATGGCAGAGCTTTCCTTCCACCTCCTTCTTGACAGTTGCAACAAATTATCTTCTGCCACGAGTTCCTACTAGAGACTCAGTTGTTGGTACAGAGGGCAGGGTCAGCGGTATAAACTTTCAGAGCTTCAGAAAAAAAACCCAACCACAAGGTGCTTCTCTAAAGCACATTTTTCTGGCCTACTTGAATCCAGCTGTGTGGCTTTCAGGTCAGGAAGGGGAATTACAATACAATCTTCGCCAACTTTTGATTCTCCACAAAAGGTCTTAACAAAATTGGATGAGTTTTATATGAATATGTTAGCAGGGTGTAGAATAACTCTTTGCTTGCCTTCTCAGTGAACTGGTAGGTAGCCTTTCTAGTGTGAATAGAGACCTTTTTTTTTTTTTTGTAATGAAAGACTTATGAAAATATAATAAATGAATGGAAAGAGAAGCACAGTAAGATCTGCATCTTTTCATTGATCTGTTATTTTTAGTAAATCACATGTAATCATAACACAAAATCCTTGAAATACGATGTGACAAAAAATAATCAGAAATCAAGCTCAACCTGAAAATTAAAGGCATCAGCTCCCACAGTTCATGAAAGCCAGAATATATTTTAGACGGTTTAGTTAGCATATTGCAATCTGTTTAGCAACATAGTTAGCATACCACTGCATCTGGTGCAGTGCTGTGCTCCTTATTAACTTTCAATACGTTTATTCGCCTGTTTTATTCCTCAGATCTGCCAGGCGCTGTCAGATGTGCTTTGCCATTTCCTCGGATGGAATCTAGGGTTTACCATCTACCTGTCTGCTACTGCAGCTCTTGTAACACCTGTACTTAACCCGGGTATGGGCACAGGAGATGGGCGTTAGGAGGGCAGTTCAGCATCCAGTGTGAATACGCGGTGCAAAAATTAATTATAGCATACACTGTATGTGATAGAAATGAGTTACTGCCTAATTATGTCTCCTGTTTCCATTCAGATGAATTAACGTTTGTTGTGAGCCCTTGGGAAACCAGACACACTTTAAAGTTGTAATGAGTCCTATCATTATTGCTTTTGACAGTCATTGAAGTATAATTATCTGATCATCTATTTAAAAAAAAAATAAATCAAAACTAGTTATATATGAGTTCCGAGCTGGCAAATTACTGAGCAGTCACCTTAGTTGCTCAACTGCTCAGCTATTTTCTGTAGTGGCACTGCCACCTCCTGGAAAAACAGAAGTTGTGCTTCCAAATTTTCCACCTTCATATGAAAGAAACTTTTCAAGAGCAAGAGGTTAAGAACAACAGCCATCAACCTCTTAAATTTAAGCGGTTAGGAGTTGGCGAGATACTTGGTTTCAGCATTCTAAGTGTCTGCGCATCTCTTTGTTATCAAAGGATTTCGCTGAGGACCAGGAATGGATGTGATGTTTGGAGTGTTGTGGGCTACTCCTGCATAAGGAGATGGTGAGAACAGCTAGGTGCTCCTGTGGCTCCGTGTTTCTTTACAAAATCTAAGTTCCCTAAACACATCATGAATTGCCTACCAAGAAATGGTGCCGTATTACTTTAGTTAACACCCCCAGCAGTCAGTAACCCAGAAACAGATACTTTCAGATTATGGGATTTTAACAGTAAAGAGGTTTGTGTCACAGTTTTCATCTGAAAGGAGGTGGTGGTGTATTTTTGTCTGCTTCCTTGGCCTTTCTTGAGCCACCTTGTGATAATTAGAGCTGATCATCCTACTAACTTACTAAGCAGCGGTTCTGGCTGCTGTGAAAGGATGTCCCCCAACACCAAACACACCTCCTGTGTCTCTAGGCACGGCGTTAGTTTTACTACTCAGATTTTACATTTGTCCATAGCCTCAGTGGTCCTGCACCCCAATGCCAGTTTTTCCATCAATTAGCTTGGACCTCTGTCTGCTGTGTAGAACCTTCAGCCTGAAGAGGAACTGTAGTAAATCCCTCTCACACTCTTCCCAGGCTCAGCTTCTCAGACTGGGTCCAAGACCAGCTGGAGGATGAAGCTGTGCCTCTGCCCACAGTGGAGGGGGGACTCTTCTCCCTGCCTCAGCCCCTCTTGCAGAAATGACCGGGAGATGGGCACCCAGTGTCTCCATGGGGCTGCGTTTTCCCAGGAGACAGGCAAGTCTTGAGCAGGGCTGAACCCCCCGCTCCAGGCCCAGCTACTTCAGGGGGACCAGTTCTGTTTGCACAGTGCTAGGGCAGGGGAAGGCTGCCGTGGTTGCAGCAAAACAGTTCCTTACTGCTTCCTCTAGTTATGGAATTGTGTTCAACTACAAGAGATTAAATCCTTCCTCACTGAGACCGTGCATTTTACACCCAGATTAGAATACAATTACTTTCAAATTTACCTGGACTTGTTTTCAGAGTATTTTTATAGTCAAAACCAAGGTGGTGGCGTTTTTTTTACCCAAATTCCTGTTACAGTTACTGTCTCTCTGCTGGGGAGAAGCTATGTCTGAACTATCCACACTTTATTACCCACACTCTGTTGCACTGGTGACCCAGTCCTCCCCCGCCTGCCTCAGCCAGTCGTGTTCCCATCCCAGTCCAGCAGTGCTGGAATACAGAGGGGTCCGTTGGCTGCTCGGTCAGCCAGCTGCACACCGCTCCAGCCGTGCGGTTCCTGCTCCCATCACGCTCCGTACGCTGCAGGGATGCCGGCCTCATAGACATCTAGAAATTGCACAGCCTTTGACTAATACTGTGCATCCAAATATCTGTATGCATGCAAGATAGCAGAGCTGCTGCAGAGGAAGTTGCCAGGACTCAGCTGCCCAGCCTGTTCTTTTCTTACCATGCACAGTGTTGAACTGGTCTCTGAAATAATCTTGTGGATAGGAGGACTGTGGAAAGTAGCATTCACTTTTCTGACTCAAAGTGAAAGTCATGTCTGGTCCATTAGAATTCTCCTCATATCCTCTGCAAGATTTTTATATCACACTTTGTCATAGACTTGCTAGGTTTTTTGTAACTTCAGACTGTCCTTGCTTTTTAAAATTATGATACAGAACCAGGTTTATTTTCTTTTAGATTCAGTATAACCAGCTGATCTTGGTACTGATACCCATGAGGATTTTTTAACCAACCTACAAGAACTGTTTAAAGTTTCAAGGTTTCTCTTAGACAAGAAAACTTGTCCTGTGGTATTGCAGGGTATGTACATGCCAGGCTGGTTACTTGGCAGTCTCCTCCCCCAGCTGTACCACTGAAAGAGGAGGAACGTTTGCACGTCTGTGAAGAGAAGAGGGGCAACAGACTTTTTCCCCCTCCCTGAACACATTTATTCCTTTCAGCTGCCAATGCTTTTCCCTCACGCTTAGGGCAATGTTTGATGTTAGTTGCCCAATAAGCCTACCTGGAGAGGACACCAGTAAATACAGACATTTTACCTAAGACTGACTGCAAAACCAAATTGTTTCTGTTTTCCTAAGTATTCAGGCAGGCACCTGCCAAAGTTCCCCATTCATGAGCTGCTGCAAGGAGCGCAGTTTGAACTGGCCTTGTATATAGGAACAGGAATTCCTACGATACTCCAAAAATTTATTTCCAGAGAGCTCAGATTTTTCTAGCACAACATTATCCTCCTAGCTCCTCTGTACTGAGTAGCCAGTAGTGGTCCCAAAGGCCCTAACTAGAAGGATCTTCAGCTCTAAAAAATACACCAGTTCACACTGCTGAGCATTAAAACACTCCCTTTCCTCACCTCCCACAACATTTCTGAAGTACTGTCTCCATGTTTAATTTCAAACTGGAAGCTTTAAATGTGGTGAAGGCTACTAAGAAGATGGCATAATTTCTTGATGTAATGGTTCAGCTTACACAGAGATATCACTTTGGTAAAGCAAACTGAAGGGAAATGGCTTTTCCATATTCTCAGCATCACGTTTTTTCACATGGCAAATGTTTTAAATAAGCTGAATGCTACAGTTCAAGACCACCGGCCATTGTCAAATGAAGCTTGAGGCTTTTCTTGGTACTTCTGAAGCTGTTTTGAACTGAGGCACTCATTTTATGATCAACTTTTCCTAGCATTTGGTTTTAGTTGAAATGCTTCTTCACCTGAAACACTGACTTCACTCCAAAATTAATGATTTTTTTTTTTCTCAACATATAGATGACTCTCTTAGAAGCCTCTTTTTTATCACATGTATAATGTACAGGTTGGTGTTAAAACACAGCGTCTCAACTGCAGCATCACCTTTGTCCTCCTTTTCCTCCTCTCCTCTTCAGTCACTGCTACTTCACATTGTGCTCGACATTAACTTGATGCGTATTTATTCACTCCGACTCAAAAAGGAATACTGTCTGTAAATGCAACCTGTTCTCTTTGCTCATCAGCCGGTCGCCTGCTGGAGGAGGCTACGAGAGGCCTGAGCTCAGCAGAAACTCTCTGGGCACAAAAAGTAGAGCCCTAGGGAAAC
>JANHGN010011178.1:0-11566 GCA_024605025.1 Megaceryle maxima
GACCCCCACCCACCCAAAAAAAAAAAAAAATATTTAAAAAAAAAAAAAACGTGGGGAGGGATTTCTATTATTCATAATAATAATTTTTTTTTTTTTTTGCATTGCTTACATCTGAGGGCGTCCTGTTCCGCAGCTCTAAGTGGATCCTTTTCTTCATGTCCATGTCCGTGGCTGGCGGGAGTCGCTCGCTGTCGCCGGCTCCGCTCGCTGCAGTGGCACCGCCGATGGAGACCCCCCCAAAGCCAGCGCGCTCGATCGGGGACTTTGAGGGCTCAACCAGCTCCGCTCGGAATCCCGAGCCCCAGCACCGCGGCGAACACTAACCTGATAACTGCGGAGGCGGGCGCTCCCGGGGGCTCCGGCCTGATTGACGTCTCTCCCAACCAACCGCAGCGCCTCAACTCCAGGCCGGAGCCAATGGGGCGGGTAAGGGGAGGTGGAAGCCAATGGGGGAGCGGCGAAGCCGGCCAGGGGGACAGCCCGGCTGGGAGCGGAGGATCATTCCGTGCTGGTGGCTGATGGGGAAGGAGCGGCGGCGGCAGCGGCTCCGCGGTGGGGATGGGGTTCGCTTTGCCTTCTTCCCGCCCCGCTCCCGCTTTCCCTCCTCCCCACCGCCTGCTGGAGCCGAGGGGAGGGCGTCGAGGGGCGGGGAGCGGCCCCCCTAAGCGCCGGAGTTCGCCCGGGCAAGGGGCGAGCGGCCAGGAAGGGAGGGAATGAAGGTGCGGAGCGGGGCGGTGGAGGGCGAAGGGAATGGCGGGCGGCGGGGCGGGGAAGGCGGGAGGCGGGCGGAGCGGCGCGCGGGGGCGGGGCGCCCATCTCCTCAGCGGTGGCGGCGGCCCGAAGGGGAAGGGAAGCGAAGCCGCCCTGCTCTACCGGGGCCTGCCTGCCCGTCCTCCCTCATCGAATTCCTCGCGGCGGGAAAGCGCGGAGGGCGTCGGTGCCGCTCGTGCCGGGCGGGTGGTGGTTGGTCAGCGCCGGGTGTTACCGCTTTGGGCCTCATCGCCCTTCTTGGGGCGAAGGGGCTGCTGAGGGCTCTGGGCAGAGGGAGGGAGGACGAGGAGACGTTGGTTGTGCAGAAAAATCCCGGGCTGGGCGCTGCCCTCTCGGGAAGGCTTCCGTGGGGATGGTTGTGGCTGCTCTGACTGTGTCACCCAAAGCTTGAAGCCCTGCTCTTGCTGTGACTCCCGCTCAGCTGTCGGACGAAGTGATGGGGCAGGGGCTGTGGTGCTGACAGGAGGTGTCTTCGTCCTGTACCTCTTGCCAGGCAGACTTCTGAAGTGAGGTGGCAGATGTGTCCTGGCAGGACTTGCAATCTGCGGCAGGGCAGGTCTTGGATCCACCAGCGTTCTGACCGTGGTGAAACCCCGCGCTTGCTGGTCTCTGTGGACTTGTGACTGGTTTTGTTTGTTTTGTTTTGCTGGTTTTTTTTTTTCTCCAAATGTAGGGAACCGTTTTAGCAGACGATAGGTAAAACACGCTTTATTTGCTTAGCGAGGTTCCTCCTTGTCCCTTTGTGCAGAGTCGCTGGACTTTCGGTGGACTTGTTAACCTTGGCTTCACCTCAGGTGGCAGGAAAAAAAAGACAGGGCTGGAAAAATGTTGTTTGAAACATTTCATATCTGGTATCAACAAAAAGATGAGAATTGCTGGAAAGATGTCTGTCTTGTCAAAATATTTTGCAGTGCAGGATGGAGATACTTCTTTTACCTGCATCATCTGCTGATTAACGGACACGGTTGACAACTAAGCGCAAGTTCTGTTGAGAGTGTACGAGCTGGGAGAAAGGTCGAGCTGGATCCAGGTTAAGGTAAAAAGTGTCATTTATAGCACGGTACCACTTTATTCTGCAACAGGTTAATAGTTATGTGCTGGTTTAGGGTCTCATGAATTAGCTGTTAGAGCCGTCAGTTTTCACTTTTGTCTGTGGCATGGACAGGTCTTTTTATTTATCGTTCCGAGGCACTGCTTAGAAGTTACTGCAGAGGTTTTAAAATATAAACTTTACAAAGCATTTAGGGCTTCAGGATCAGGGTGAATTTTATTTTAGCTCTGTTTTAAATTCTCCTTTACAGGTGCGAACAAAGGTGGCCCCTGGGCTGAGGCGTCACAAAGGAAGGTTTGGTCTGGAGTTTGTTTTCATGGCACAGGCGAAGACCTTTGGAAAAGAACTTTTTATTGTGGAAGCAAAGTGTCTATAAGTATTAACTAAACCAACATAATACTAAGAAAAAAGGTTTCTGAGAAGGCAGAGATACTTTTTCCTGTGTTTTTTTGTAAGAAAGGTGATGTGTATTCTAATTATATAAAGTTCTATAAAATGTCCCCCTCCAAATTATTGCGGGAAACTTTCAGAGTTCAAAGCCACAATTAAATGTGTAAAGTTGTTGGTTTCCTCTCTGCCCCATTCATGTGCGTGCTGCTTGTATCGCAAGGGTTTGAGAAGTCTGGAGAACTGCTGGCCAAATACCTAAACATCCTATCACAACGGTAAATAAATTGTAAATAACATATTTGCAACAAAAAATATCTGCTCGCCGGACTGACTAATGCTTTAGGTTACTAAAAAAAAAAGTAAATCAGCTTTAAAAATGGATATGACTATGCCACTTAAATTAAGGATCCAGTTTCATCCTCTTTGTAATGAGGAAGAAACGGTCACGGTTTGATGAAGTGATACTAAGTCTCTTAGCTGAGGAATTTTTATGCTGTGTTTCTATGAATAAAGCTGTTAACTGTCTATTATAGATGTCGTTGATTAGAACTACCACGTACTGATGCAGCATGGAATCCTGTCCTATCTGAGTCCTTAACTGTGGTCTGAGCCCTGCTTAGGGTGGTGGGAAACTGCTCCGTAGGATCCCTGGTCAGTCTCCCCTTAGAAGATGAAAAATATTCTCTCTTCTCATCTGTACGTTGTAATTTTTAAAGCTCACGTAGGAAGGAGTTAATACAGTGAGTAATTGCCACAGTTAGTGTTTGATTTTTGTACAGCGTTCGCGTATTTATCCCATTTCTCCATTGCTCAAAGTACTCTGGTGTTAACTGTCTGAAAAGGAAGTTCTACATTTGGGGCAGCACGTTGAAGCTGATCGGAATCCTGGGCCAAAATATCGAGTACTAAACCCCCTTGCTAGAGAACCTTTAGTTCTGGCTGAGCCTGAGTTAGCTTTTCTGGAGCTTCTGTATGATTAGTTTTCAGCTATTTTCTGACCTAGCTTTAAAAAAAAAAAACAAACCTATTTAATGCAACTGCAGTTTGGCCAGCAAGGTGATTTCATCCGCAGTTTATATTTTGTTAACGGCTCGCTTTCAATTTTTAACATCAATACTACAGCCTTACATGAACATACCTTTCACGTGAAGGGCTCCTATACATTAAGCATATGCATCATGTGTGAAATCCTGTAAGAACTGTTGGGTAGTGGAGCGTTTGCTGCAATGAGCTGCTGATCAGGGTGGGTTGTTTTGTTGCTTTTTTGTTGTTGTGGGGGTGGTTTTTTTGGCAGTTTATAATGCTCCTTTGTAGATCTGCTGGTATCTTGTTTGTCCCTGCTGTATCTAGACAATGCTTGCCTTCATGTTTTGTGTAACATCTTCTTCAGTCACTTCTGGCTGTGGAGATAGGGAAACCTGAAAGAGAAAATTCTGTTCTAAAATTGTGCCTCTTCCCCACCCCATCAGCATAGCATTTAGAACAGTATTGATTGCTGATATCCAAGAATTCTGTGGAAAAGGGACAAAAATAAGCATAGGGAAACTATATAAATGTTCTGACAACTCAAATTTGCGTTTCGAGACCCTTTAAATCAGTGGGGGAGTGCTCTGGGAAGAATAAAACCAGAAAGAAGAGCAAGTGTTGGATGAAGAAGCTGTGGAGCTTCCTGCCTTTAAGAGGCTTGAATGTTTGCTGCCATGCCTTCTGTCTGTGGTGCAGTTGTTTAAGCCTCTCCCAGTAGCGTTGAGCAAGATGTAAACCGAGTGGGCAACCCCGAAGGGGTCTTGGTTGCTGTTATTTGCTCTTTTTATTTTTCATGTAATCAGCCCTTGGAGGGAGTTGGACAAGTTGAAAACAATCTGGTTTTCAGTGCTTGCTTCTGGGACTGGTGTATAATTGCTCTGGCTTATGAGCAATTCCTATTGGTTTGGGCATTAATTACTTGCAAATACTCCACATTTGTGTCACAATATTCTGTTTTCCAGCAGGGTTTCAAAGTAAGAGGTTGATACTCGACTGGGAAGCTCAGATGAGAACTGAAGGAAGATTATTTAAAGCAAAGTATCGAATGAGAAGCAGCCGGTTTAAGTTAGAGAATTAGAAGAGGTGAATACTTCTGGTATGTCTCAAAAGTGGCTTTTATTATTTTTTTTACCCCCTCAGAGCTGAGCGTAGAATGTTATTTCTCTTTTCATTTGCACATCAAACCTACCAGCAGAGCCTAGAAATTCATCATTAACAAAACAGGGAAAGAGATTGTTTTACATTTTTTTTTTTTTTTTTTGCCAGTTTGTAGGAATAAATTGATCAATCTATACACCCAAAAATGTGCTCTAACTTGTACACCGGATTTTAAAATAGTTTAAATAGTTTTCTGCAAGTCTTTTACAGTACAACACCCCCTTACCCCTCCTAGTTACTCTTTATCAAATACAGCTTTTTATTTCCTACCGAAACTGCTTGTGGTAGTTGGTGTATTTTTAGGACAGGGTTTAGAAGAGTTTTGGAGTTGAGGTTTTTGGTTTTCTGTATTGTTTTGTTTGTTTTTTTTTTTTTAACTAGAAGGTACACTGTGTATCATCTCCTGAAAAGGATGGCTAAAGAGTATTCATTAGGTTTATTCTTTGGTGTTCATGGGATAACCAGGCAGCTCTTCAAAGAAACTGGCAAATTTCTTTGTATTTCTTTCCTGAAGCATTAATCATATTATTCTGAAGGCAGGATGACATCACTACAAATAAGTGCTTTTTATTATGGCTCTGATACTTCATTTTACTGTCCAGGATTTAACAAATGAAAAATAATTGTTCCGTTGGTTCCAGTGGTTTATCTTACCCATTCCTTACTCTATAACTGACTATTCAGCCATTCTTACTGCTCTCACTTCTTCAAAACTTTTGTAAAATCTCATCAACTGGACATTGTAAGCCAAAAAATATTACGGATGAATTTAATTGCTGGATAAATCTTCAGGATAATTTGGGGGGTAGAAATGTGTGTGTAACACGAAAGTGAAAAAAATCCTAAATTAAAGAAAGAGTTGAACTTTGAAGTCAGATGAACAGGCTGTGCAGTTTTCCCAAGGAGTTTGTAGAGAATCCAAATACAGTAACTTGTTAGACATGTGACAAGGGGGAGGGTGGGAAATCAACGTTTTTATTTATCATTTTAATTGTAAATCTGTGAGTGGATCAACACAGAAGCAGGAAAAGAACTCTGGAGGTTCTTACAAAACTCGTGGTAAAATTGCTTTAAAGTATGGCAGAATAAAACACAAAATCAGAGGTAGGGGAGAAAAATGTCAGGTTTTAGTACGAAAAGTTTAAGAAGGTTGCCGGCAGGAATTTGAAGTTAAAATTGCATGTTAATGTATTTTGAAACTAAGGTGGAAAATACAGTGAGTGCTGATGTCAAAATGAAACTATATAATGAAGTTCTGAGCTTGCAGGGCTGATGAAGCTGTTGCTGAAGATGACAAGATAGATTTGGAGGACTAATGACAGTAGAAAAATTCAGAGATTCTTGTGAAATCGGGGTGTGTTGGGATACGTGGAAAGGTGTTTTGTTTGGGGTCTTTTATGTCAGTTTGTCCGAGTAACTGAAGGCACCAAGAACACAATGTTGTTTTTTTTACGAGGCCTGCACACCAGCAGTGTGAGCGGCTGAAGGCACCTTGCTGCTCCACTAAGACTCCCAGAAAACTCTGGGGAGTATTTGACCAGCTCTGTCCTTTTCAGGAGAGGGAAAAGGAAGTGTACTCGTAGTTTTGATCCTTTACAGAACGATTAGGTTTTCATTTAGCAGAAGGAGAAGGGAGTGCGTTTCTTTCTTACACCCCAAATAAGCAGCACGGGCTGCAGAAAGAGCATATTGTCCGAAACTCGCTGTGAGCTTTCGAGTCTGACACTTTAAGTAGTGAAGATGAAGGTGAGGACAGTTCTTGGGCAGGGGACTTGAAGAGGAATGTGATTCGTGGGACATTACTGGCGTAATTACCCGTGCAGCTGCCGTAGTAACTTCTGCCAGTACAAAAAAACCCAAACATCCTTCGTGTCTGGTCACGGTGTCAGGGATAAAGATGGGAGCAGCAGAAGGGTGATGCCTTGTTCTACTGGCCAGCTTCAGACCGGTGTCTGCAGATGGAGCTGTGTCTGCTTGGCTTCAAACCACCCCCAGAGCTGCACGTGAGTTCCTGAAGTGTTTAAGCTGGGCTAAAATTCTGGAGTTTGATGTGGTAAGACTTTTAGGTTGTGTTTTCTGTAAATAATCATGAAAGGGCAGAGATTCAGAGAGGCAGAATTACTCGGATCAAGAGTAAACCCTGTTGAATTCAGGCAAGGAAAAAAACCCAACCCTTAAACATAAATAGCTCCTATTTTTGCATTTCATTACAGAAAAGTTTTATTTTGATAATAAATTAATTTGTTTCAGTATTGTAATAAATAGGCCTTTTCAACTTCTATGATGCTACTTTCTGTTTGCTGTTCCTTGATCTGTAGGTCAGACTTTTGACTTAGATTAATAGACTTTTTTCCAGCTATGTTGAATGGAACATTTCAGGTTTGATCCAAAATGGAATTTGGAGTGAGGAGCTCTTGAAAAATTTGAGGGATAAGGAATGTTCTGCTAGATCCAGACTTCTTCTTCAGATAATATGCTAGCTCAAAGGGGAATTATCTTTTCCAGGGAAGTGGGGGACTTCCGAAATACTAACAACAAAAGGTTATTTGCACTCCCTACCATGTCATCAAACCTCTTTTCTAGCACTCAATAAGTGCATTTTCCACTTGAAGTGAATTGCCAAAGGTTGTGCCTCAGTTTGGTGTCAGAAATGGGTCTGGAATCAAGAAGCTGTGGTGTTTGTAGTCAGAGCAGGCTGTTTAACTGCCTAGCCCCAACATCTGCATTAGCAGATCGTAAAATTTCATCTCTGCAGTAGAAATAATTATTCTGTCCTAATTAAGAGAAAACTTGGCTTCCTTCCTGGCTGTTCTGAGTGACACAAACTTACACACTCAGCCTTCCTAATTCCATTCAGTCTTCCTCGTCCTCCCCAAAGAACTGCTGGGTTTGCCTCTCTCAGCCTCTCGCCGGCCTGTGGCTTCACTTGGATCAGTTCGTAGAATCCCAGACTGGTTTGGGTGGGAAGGGACCTTAAAGATCATCCGATTCCAACCCCCCTGCCATGGCAGGGACACCTCCCACTGGAGCAGGTTGCTCAGAGCCCCATCCAACCTGGTCTTGAACACCTCCAGGGATGGAGCAGCCACAGCTTCCCTGGGCAGCCTGGGACAGGGTCTCACCACCCTCAGAGTGAAGAAATTCTTCCCAATTTCTAATCTAGATCTCCTCACTTCCAGTTTGAAGCCGTTACCCCATGTCCCATCACTACAAACCCTTGTCAGAAATCCCTCCCCAGCTTTCTTGTAGCCACCCTTCAGATACTGTAAGGCTTTTTATTTAGCTATATTCCATTTAACAATGAAGCTCCCCAGCCTGAAAATTGTATTTTCATTCTTTTTTTTGTACCATCTCCCGACCTCTTTCCCATACAGAAAGCAGGCTGAAAACTCATTATTTTTTTAAAAAGATTTAAATAATCTCCTCTTAAAGCCACTGAAACAAAACCAGATCTAGTTCTAATGCAAAAACTATGCTTTCAGCTGGTGTAAAAAAGGAGATCAGCTCATCCCACAGTGGTTTTCCTCAACAATTAGGTCTTCACAGTCTCCCAAAGTAGGTTAACAAATGGAGTTTAATAATCCCTTTGTTTCTCTGCTTTTCTTTGTGCCTTGTTAATTTCCCTGCCTATTGTAAAGGTCTGTGCTGCATTGTTACATCCATCACTGGTTTGTTTTTTTTTTTTTCCCAGTATAATTCTGGTGTTAAACTCTGAGGTCAGTCGCAGGTGGCGATAGGACGTGAAACTCCGGTGCTCGGAAAGAGGATTTTGCAATTCTTGTAACGGTTTAAAAACTCGTTGAGCCAGAGACGGAGCCAATGGGCTGTTAAAGATGAAGAATCAGAGAATCATTCATAACGATGAACAAGGCCCATGAGATCAAGTAGGAGGAAGACTTGTGCCCACTTGGGTAAACTGAGCTGCGGTAAGTGATGTGGGGAACGTAGATAGATCAGATCTTCTAAATCCTAACTGACAGGAGAGTTACCCTTCCTGTCTGCCCAGGAGGACTTGGCACTGCTTAGGCATGTGGGCTGCTCTTCAAGTGGGTCCTGTGTCTTCTACCATTTTATTTTTTTTATGCCCAGTTATAAAAATAAATGCAGCGACTTTTAAGATGTAGAGGAAGAAAAGAAAGTTAAATTAGCAAATTGAAGACTCAACTTAATTACTGAGTCAGGGAATGGTGGGTGTTGGAAGGAACCTCTGCAGATCATCTGGTCCAACTCCCCTGATAAAACAGGGTCACCCAGAGCAGGTTGCCCAGGATTGAGTGCAGGCAGGTTTGGAATCTCCAGAGGAGGAGACTCTACAACCTCTCTGGGCAGCCTGGGACAGCCCTAGACAACCCTCAAGGGGAAGAAATTGCTCCTCGGCTCCAACCTAAACCTCCCCTGGCTCAGCTTGAGGCCAGTTCCTCTAGTCCTGTCCCTTGTTCCTTGGGGAGCAGAGCCCGACCCCCCCTGGCTCCAACCTCCTGTCAGGAGCTGTCAGAGCCAGAAGGTCTCCCCTCAGCCTCCTTCTCTCCAGGCTCAACAAGCCCAGGTCTCTCAGCCGCTCCTCACTATGCTTGTTCTCTAGTCCACGCGCTGTGTCCTATAAAGCTGTAAGTCAAGTATGTTTCATGTCTGCTGACACAAGAGTAGCTACAGAGGTGAAGGAGCACTTGAATCAGTAACACTTGGTTTTATTGCTCTGCAGACCCTTGTGGAAGAAGGACCCCAAAACACGGCAAGTGCTTCACGCTCCACACTGGTGACTGGATGCCTCTGCTGACAGCTAGAGCTGTGTACGCAGCTCCAGTGAAACGTTACACGTTTGTTATTTTCTGGGTAACAGCCAAATCATTTGTTGTCCCTCCCCACGCACACTTCCTTTTATAAAGGGCGTCTTCAGCCTTTTGACTGTCAGACAAAACCATTCAAAACCAGACTCGAGCAATTGAAATTCAATTAGTTCAATCAGAGCGATTCAGTTGACGCAGCTGAGTTCTGTGAGCCGGACAAAAGATTTTGCTTTAATTGTGGAGGGTTATCTAAATGATGATGTGATTGTCTCGTTCCCAGCCCTCCAGATCGACGTAAAGCATTGGAAAGTTGACTGGTGTACCCCCCATTTTATTGCGTGAGGTTTATGTGGTGCCTCAGCCTTGCAGCAAATTGCAAGTGAAAATGGTCCCCGGAAACCCAGAAGATGTCGGTGTTTTCTGTGGGCAAGGCTGGTGAGTGTCAGGGGTTAACGCGCAACGTTAGGCCTAAATTTGGGAAATGGCTCAGTCATCCATTCTGTCTTGAGACAGATGATCTTGTAACATCCATTCATGGTTGAGAAATCATTTGAGGTGGTGATTCATGGCTCAGCTCCAGTGATGTGCAAGTCAAAAACTGAACTTGATCTCAGAGCAGAAGAGGTTCCAATACCTCCTTTCCTTGAATCTGTTTATACCAGTCAGTCCACACCGTAGAAAGTCAACGTACACATGCTTATTCCCTAACAAGAGGACAAGATTCTCCACTAGCTAGAAGCAGGAATTTCATACTCCTAGAGTGGTTAGGATTGGAAAGGACCTTACGCATCATCTCATTACACCCCCCCTGCACCGAGCAGAGACACCTCCCGCTAGACCAGGTTGCTCAAAGCCCCATCCAGCCTGGGCTTGTCATCCCGCTCTCCATCACGTTGCTTCTGCCACACCAGTCATGCTTTTGCACTTCTGTTTTTCCCGTGACATCTGTGGCTGGTTGCCACCAGTTCTTTTCTCCCCTCCCTAGATGCTTCCTTGCCACATGGTGCTTGTTTTTTGGTATATTAATCAAAGACCACGGTCATCATCTTGTTTCTTCTGTCCCTCCCTTTGCATAGGCATGAAACTAGTGATCACAGCAGCAGTTTGGCTGTTACCTGCTTTTTCTCTGTCACAATTTTGTCCTTCTGAAGGTGTCTTGTGTAAATGAGACATTAGTGGATGCATCACACAGTTAAATGAGAGGCTCTTGCTCCACCAGTCCTCCTTCGCTCAGTCGCAGCGGCACCAGAAGTTACTTTGTTGGCTGCACTGGTAATTATTGATCACTCTCCATAGTGAGAGCACTGTTCCTGTTCTAGGCCTCAGAAAACATTTTATTTTCTTTTAAATACAACAAATGCAAAAACAAGGACTAAGTGGTGGATATTAAATATTGAAGAGACCCAAAGAGTTTAATATTTGCTAAGCATAAAAAGATTTTACTTCAAAGAAAAAACACAAATAAACAAAAAACCAGCATGGGCAGGGCCTAGATGTTAATTTTTCCTTCATAGGGGCAATACATTCCCATTTCTCCTTCAGTGACTTTCACATCTGGGGAAATGGAGGCACTTTTCCTTTACAGAAACGCTCCAAAAAGAGCAATTTGATCCCATGAGCTTCACAGAATATTCGCAGTTCCCCCCTCTCCTGTGCTGGAGCTCAGCGTTGTGCAAACAGGATCGGAAATTCTTTGCTTACCTCGCAGCAAGCTGGCTGCTTAGACAGGCAAAACACCCCGCTGAGTGTATGATGCCAAAAGAAAGGTGTGATCATTTCACTTTATTCTTGAGTGGCGTTTGTTGGGGGGTCAGACCTTGGGGTAACGGCTGCCCAAAGCGCCTCAGTGTTCTGTGTGTCTTTGGAATGGAGCTCAAAAGCACGGATCTATGTGCCGGGTTGTGTTCTTGCAGATGAGCTGGGGAAAGTGTCAGGGACTCCCAGTGTTTTTACTGCTCGTGTGCTGCGTTATTCTTTCCAAAAATTCTCAGAGCTTTGTGGTATGTTGTGTATATTTAAATGCCTCGGGGGGGGGGGTATAAAATAGATTCTGCTCCTTTCCTCTGTACTTTCTGAATAGCTTCCTTTGTGGAAATACAAAATGAAACAACTTTGTTTATTTTCTTCTACTGTTTTTACAGTAATCTTAAAAATGTCTCTGTTTGTCATTGTGCCTTAAATATGTCCTTTCCTATCTCAGCCTCACAACCACTGAAAACCATTGGAAAGGCTCTTTATGCTTTATTAAGGTTTTAAGTTAGAATCATAGACTGGTTTGGGGGGAAGGGACCTTTCAAGGCCATCTGGTCCAAGCCCCCTGCAGGGAGCAGGGCCATCTGCAACCAGAGCAGGGTGCTCAGAGCCCTGGCCAACCTCCCCTGCA
>JANHGN010011179.1:0-34953 GCA_024605025.1 Megaceryle maxima
TATTTTTATTATTTATTATAATGTTTTATTACTTATTATGCTTAGATTGTTTATATTATAATATTTATTATCATTATTTTTTATTTTTGGCACTTTTTTTTATTGTTCATGGCAAATAAAGTCTCTAACAAAAGCTGAATTTTACGTGGGTCAAAAAAACCCCACAGAATTACCCCAGGACACAGTTAGAAGAGTGTGCTACACAGAAGAAAAGACATGATCCTGACTCAAGCACACAGACTATGGACAAACTGCATGCACATGTTAGAGAAACCAAAACACCGGGAGAGAAGGGACCTGACTGGCATTTAGAAACAGAAGAAACAACAGTATTACTTCACATCATCATGTAAAGATCTGCAAAGCATGCACAACAAAGGTAAAATGACAACAGCATGTTTAGCCAAGCAGATTTCTTTAAAGACTGCATTGGTGGTGTTCCAACTGAGAAGAGTAATCCCTCTACGGATGGATGGGTCTTGCATCGTTCCACAATACTCAGCTCAAACCCCAGACTGCACAAAGCAATGTATTCACCATTTTAGCACAATGAGAAAACAAACCAGAAACTAGAAAGTTAATTCATAGACCTGAAGGTTTATGATTGTCACCTTGTCCCTATAGGGGAGTGTGAATGCATGAAAACAAAGTAATAAATGGGAAATGTATCTATAACAGGGATGAAAAGTCATCAAGCCATTGCTCTCCCTCGAGAAAAAGCAGTCACTGAAAGGCTGAAGCTTAAACTAGATAAGAAAGAATCTGAGGCCATCTTCTTCCTGATGGTGAAAGAATTCTCAGAAGACCAGAAGCAGAGAGCTGAAAGATCATCACAATAATTTACGTTCAAATATTTGCCTGTAAAGGATGAGTTCATTGCTTGGAAAACCATGGGTTAAGCAGAAGAGCTGGTAAGGCTGGCATCTTCACTGTTACTTGCAACAGGATGTTAAAGTCTTCCCTTTTGCATCTCCTTGCTAAAATTTGACATAAATATGAAAAATAATTATTTCCCCCTCTTTGTCACCTAAGAAATCAATCAGATTTCTCAAGGAATGACACCTCAGCTCTACTGACGTCAGTGTTCTCAAAACCAGAAAAGAGTAAATTGTCTTTCGGGCTGTACTTCGCAGATCTCACTGAATGACAGGACACATTTATGATGCCATGGGACTGTAGCTCTGTCACAGAGGCACTCACAAAACAGATGGAAGCCGCTATCAAAAAATGGGTTCTTTGCAGCCAAAGTTGCCCAGAACTCTTTCTGACGAAATCAATTTACTGTCTGTTGGGAATTAACTACTACACAACTAATTCCTAAACCTTAAAGAAAGATGAACCACTTGGGACACACTGACTCCTAAAGGGGAAACCTCCCACACCAGAGTGTCCAAGATACCACTCACCAAAGAGGGGGTAGGTTCACTCAATCCATGGAGACTCACTCAATCCATGGAAGCATCTTTGGACAGCATATCCAAGGGGAGGGTCCAACTGTCAGGACACTACTCTGCAAAGAACCAACTCAGCTGGTTCTAAGGTGGGACCCCATTTATACCCTAGTTGAGGGTGCACTGCGAGCATTCTAATTGGTAGAGGAGGAAAACCCAGACAACAGACGAAGGGTCTAGACCCTGAGGTGACAATCGATCACCATGAGGTGCAGATTAATGGCCAAGGTGCCAAACCATTCAGGCACATCCTACTTTTGCCCTGTTTTTGCCAGTCTGAGATTCATACAGACAACAGGCTGACAACCTATTCACAGGGCTTCTCTTTTCCTGAGAAATTAAACTCTTAGCTGGATTAATTTTACAGAACACAGCAGGAATTCAGTCTTGGCAGCCACATGTTAGAGGGTAGGAAAATCTTGTGCCTCAGGAAGGACACACCTACAGTCTCAGAACTGCAGAAGCTTAACAGGTGGACAAGAGGAAAGGTGTCCTGGTAAACAATATTGCTTCCATATTACGTCCAGTAATGTGACAGATGGGCACTACAGTATATTGGCACTAACACTGGCCTCTGCTTGCTACTGGAATGGAGAACATGATCTGCTCAGCTAGAAAGGCAATTAAAGGTTAGACCTAGACGTACCTACTCGAGGGGAAACGGTTCAACAGAAACAGAAGGAAAACATCTGGGAGTAAAAAGGGCACCAAAAAAAAAGCTCCGAATAGTTCTGGGATTGTGCAAAGTGTTCAACGCTGTCCCGCACAACATCCCAGTCTCTAAATTGGAAAGACATGGACTGGATGGATGGGCTGCTCAGTGGATAAGTCACTGGCTGGATGGTCACAACTAAAGAGTTGCAGTCACTGGCTCAGTGTCCAAGTGGAGACCAGTGACAAGTGGTGTTCCTCAGGGATAGGTACTGGGACCACTGTTTTTTAACATCTTGATCACACTGTCCATGTCAATGACAAAGTGAACCTGCAGCAAATCTGCAGATGACAGCAAGCTGTCTGGTACAGTTGATGTTCTGGAGGGAAGGGATCCCATTCAGAGGAACCTTGACAGGATTGAGAGGTGGACCCACGCCAACCTCATAAAGTTCAACGAGGCCAAGTGCAAGGTCCTGCACATGGGTCAGGGTAATCCCAACCACAAATACACTCTGGGTAGAGTATGGACTGGGGAGAAATACTTGGTGGGTGCTGGTGGATGAAAAACTCAGCAAGAGCTAACAATGTGCAGGTGCATCCCAAAAATTCAACAGTAAAATCCAACAGAAATCCTGACCTGCATCAAAAGAAGCACGGACAGCAGCCTGTGGAGAAGGACATAGATGTACTTGTGGATTAAAAACTCAACATGAGCCAGCAATGTGAGCTCACATCCAACATAGACAATCACATCCTGGGCTGCACCAAAAGAAGTGTGGCCAGCAGGTCAAGGGAGGTGATTCCCCCCCTCTGCTCTAGTGAGACCCTACCTGGAACACTGCATCCAGCTCTGGAGCCCCCAACACAAGAAGAACATGGACCTCTTGGAACCTTACAGAGAAGGGCCACAAAGATGATCTGTGGGCTGGAGCACCTCCCGTATGAAGACAGGCTGAGGGAGTTGTGGCTGTTCAGCCTGGAGAAGAGAAGGCTCCAGGAAGACCTTACTGCAGCCTTCCAGAACCTGAAGGGAGCCTACAAGAAAGCTGGAAAGGGGCTTTTTACAAAGGCTTGTAGCGATAGGACAATGAGTAATGGTTTCAAACTGGAAAAGGATAGATTTAGATTAGAAATTATAGTTTTTCGCTATGAGGGTGGTTAGACACTGGAACAAGGAAGTTGTGGATGCTCCATCACTGGATGTGTTCAAGATCAAGTTGAATGAGGCATGGATTAACCTGTTCCAGTGGGAGTTGTTTCCATGCATGGCACGGGGGTTGGAACTAGATGATCTTTAAGGTCCCTTCCAACACAAACCTTTCTATGATTCTAGAAAGACTTTCTGGATAAAAACAAGTAAAATGTAATTTCCATGTAATGGAAATGCCATATGAGGTTCTCTTTGTGGAGAAAAAGTAGAATTTTCTTCATATACTTAGACAGAAGTACCTAAATGTGCTTTGAGTTTTATAAGTCAGCCTATCCTGGCTGTCCAAACAAACAACATAAGAAGCAAAGGCCTGCAACTGAAATGTGTTTAATTCAATTTAGGAAAGAATATGAGAACTAGTCCAAGATATACATAACAATGACAGAATCTTTAGGTACTCTAGAGAAAGAATAAGGTTGTTCACAAGTATTCCAAGGAATGAAAACAAAGCAATTTCTATCAGTGCAAAAATGTCATTTTCCTCTGTTTGTCTCTCATGTGCTGTATATCACAGCTTAGTTTTCCTATGTTCAGCTCCTCATGCAATAATAGAGTGGAAAAGGAAGGTGTCTTATATATAAAACATCAAGTAAGAGAACAGATGTTCTCATGTTGTCAGAGGACAAAAGTAGCAAAAGAAGCCACGCCATCCCTGGGGCTTTTCAAAATTCAGGTGGACAAATCCCTGAACAACCTTATCTAAACTTTGATTCATTTTCCTTGCTGCGAGTAGGAAGTTGGGCTAGATGACATCCAAACATGTCTTGCAATCGATTTTCCTATGATTTTGATTTACTTTTTTTTTTTCTATGATTTTAAATAGAATTTAACAGGAAAATTGAGTTTTAAGAGCCAAACATTGGAATGTAAGTACAACCAAATGAAAGTACACCCCAGTATTACAGATTACCGAAAAGAGTTGCAGACTAACAGTATTTCATTTTATGATGCACCTGAGAATCTCATTTCAGGTTCAGCTTGCAACAAAAGCCAACTATACCAACATCTGAATTACGCGACTAAGGCTTCAGGAGCAACTTTAGACAAATCTTAACTTTAAATGTTGCAAGGTTCTATAGGTCTTCATGTTGCTGTTGCAATAAAAATAGGATATAAAAATGAGCCACAAATGACTACACATTATCTATCAAGAGAGTACCTGTGATTCCTCATACTATTGAAGGATTATTCTTCTACTAACTGTGCTATTTCATAAAGATCCCTGAATACTATGAGCGATTGATTGTGAGAGTCCTCTTTATTAATGATGAAATATTCCATTATGAATATAATTGGAGGGGTGATTTCTATTACTTGACCTTAATTTTGCATATGAATCCATAGATAGAATTCTTAAACTTCAGAGGATGAAGATGCTGAGAGATAGTTGTATATGCTTTAATATGGTTATACTGTAGCCACAGGATTTTCAACAGTCTCTCTCTACTCTTCTGCCAAACGGACATACCCTTGTTAATTTTAATTTTGTGTATATTGCACTATTAAACTTGCTCCAGGTTCAGCGGCGTGTAGTGGAAAATAGGTTAACAATATTCCTAAATGCTTTGATTTGGGCATGGACTTCGTTTGCATCCACTGAGGACAGAATTTTGAGCAGTGAGACTCTGCATACTCTGGGTTTTTTTATATCTGTTGCAGGACTGAAATTTCCAGTGGAATATTTAGTGAGTTTCGTAGAATCACAGAATGATAGAATGGGTTTGGCTTGGAAAGGACATGTCATCTAGTTCAACCACTGCTGCAACAAACAGGGA
Source organism: Megaceryle maxima (assembly GCA_024605025.1). Lineage (NCBI taxonomy): Eukaryota > Metazoa > Chordata > Aves > Coraciiformes > Cerylidae > Megaceryle > Megaceryle maxima. Next base: position 5,091 of record JANHGN010011179.1, read on the forward strand.
CATCTTCAACAAGATCAGGTTGCTCAGAGCCCTGTCCAACCTGACCTTTTATGTTTTCAAGGACAGGGCATCTACCAGATCTCAAGGCAACATGTTCCAGTGTTTCACCACCTCATCGTAAAAAATTTCTTCTTTATATTTAATGTAAATCTAACCTCTTTACATTTTAAATCATTACCACACATCCTATTGCTACAGTCCTTGATAAAAAGACTCTCTTCTCTGGAAGACTCTTTTTATGTCCATCTTTCTTATAGGCCCCTTGAAGTATTGAAAGGCCACACAAGAAGGTCTCCTTGGAGCCTTCTCTTCTCCAAACTGAACAAGCCCAACTCTCTCAGCCTTTCTTCATAGGAGAGGTGTTCCAGAACTCTGACCATTTTTGTGGCCCTTCTCTGGACTTGCTCCAACAGGTCTATGCCTTTTCTGTGCTGTGAGCACACATTGCTGGCTCATGTCCAGCTTTCCATCCACCAGCACATCCACATCCTTCTCCACAGGGCTTTAGTTTGTTTCATTTTAGAGCACTTCACTATTGATCTCTGGGCCTCTCTTTACTCAAGACCTAAGTAAATTGTTTCAGAATATCTTAGCATTTCCTCTACCTAGTCAAAATACACTGAGCAAATCAATACATAAGAAGCATTTATTTGCCTGTAATGTAATTATCAAAATGCACATGATCTTTTTATCACAATGGTATCAATTTCTTCTTTACATTCATGACCTAAGCTTTTGGTTCATCTGCTTTTTGCTTTCTTAAAATCAAAAATCCTTTGTTACTAACCTTTTTAATAATTAAAATTGAAACCTCCATATGAATCAAAACCTTTCAGTATCAGGCCGTGCTAATGTGAATAAGTGCAAGAAAAAAACCTCCCTTCATCTTGGAACCCCTGAATCAGAATATCCATGGAGAAAATAGTTCATCTACAGACTAAATTATATGCCTGGTAATCTTTACAAAGGTACTTCAACAGGTATTAACTGACTAACTTGCTCTGGAACTTTTACTGACCTCTTGACTTTCTTGTTACCTTCATAAGACCATTCCTGAAGTCAAAGTCAAGATTTGTTTAAAATCATTAGGGATGCATACTGAGACCCTTGTTTGCTGAAGTTGCAGGACAGTATTTAAACTGTCTCCTTACAAAGGCAGAGAACAGGTTTCAGCAGTCACATCTAATGTTCGACACACTCCCCAAACTTACTTTCCTTTCTCATTGTCTAAGAACAGTGATGCAGAACAAGTCATTTTTTTCACAGTGGATGAAACTTTACAACGTGTTTCTAACTTTCATTTTCATGGGAAAGCACACAGGGATAATTCTTTGTGGAAGAAGCATCTAAGGTTGTTCAACAGAGCACAGTAGAGAAACAGAAACCACTTTTTCCTATTTGTGAAAATACGTGGACTTTTCAAGGTCATAGGCCTTTTTTCTCCACCTTTTTGAAAAAAATGCCTCAATAATAGAGAGGCTTCCATAACTTCAGGGCTTAGTAAAACAGAAGTAAGGACGGGAATGAAATCAAAGCCTTTTCTCCTAGCTTCATTCATTTGTCTCCATACAATGTCCCCAAGAGCATGCTTTGAAATCACCCTACCAGGAAAACAGAACTTTTTGACAAAGGCAAATGTTGATCAAAGCCATAACCATAATCATAATAGCCACACTAAAACTAATAAAAGATTATTTAAATTCTGAATCCCTGAAGTAACTTGGAGTTTTAGCTTGTGCAGCTATCATGGATTAAAAATGCAAGATTGCCAGCATTCTTAATCACTGGTAACTGCAGGACTGCTGAAGCACAAAGTGACAATTAAACGTTCTTTATGAGTAGCATATAGTCATGCCACTCCAAAATGACAAAAGCTAAATAACAGTGGACTGAGATAACACTGATAAGATGCATAAGAAAAAGAGGGTCTGCTGTTAGGAACCCACTGCTGATATATTCCAAATCTTTCATTTTAAGGGAGAAAATATTTCATTGCTGTTGTCAGTTTGAGATGTTTGCTGATACTCTGTACAATACAAGTAACAAAAGTCAGTTTTGCACTGAAGTAGAACATCTCCAAGGAACAGGTAAGCACACTCATGACGCTTTATCAGGACAGCCAGCAGACAAACTTTCAGCAGATGCACACTGCTTGTCACTGTTGACGGATCCATGAGAAGATGACCTATATAGCTGATATATATGCTGAAGGAAATGTCAGGTAGAAAGAATAACCAGTGTCACTCTGCAAAGACTGAAAATATGAAAAATAAAGTTAGTAAAAAAATTGCTCTGAAGTTGGTGAGTATATTTTGCAATGTGTATCACTTTGTTTATTGTCAAAAGTCCTCGGAGAGACTAAGGTGACAATGTAATTTCTAGGCAGTAGTCAAGTATCCTGTGTAGTAACACACCAAAAATTTAACAAATTCTGAGTTTCTTCCTAAGAAATGCCTCGGTGTCCCTTCAGAGATAGTGGTGACTGGGAGCTTGACACAGAACCTGTTATACGCCCTTGTTTTTGCATCAGTACAAAAAAAACACCCCCAGCAATGAAAGTTTTGTTTTGTTTTGTTTTTTTTATTCAAAAAAGGTTTCTTTGAGGACTAGCATAGGAAGCCATGCCCTACAATGCACTTTTCTTCCTTCAGAAATGTTTACATTCACTGCTCCTGATGTCTTCTCTGAAAGCTTAACTGGACTTTGCAGAGGAAGCTGCATGTGGGACAGACCCAACAGCTCTGACATACGGTGTTCTTTGGCACCAGGGGGTTCAGAAGTGTATTTCTGTAGAAAAACATATAAAACCCTTGTACGTGCCCTTTGAGATCACTGAGAACTGTAAGGAAAGCAGAAAACACCTGTAATCTGGACTGAAATTTCTGTCACACTTTCATGCTAAAATAAGTAACTAACTCTCCTGGTTCTCCTGCATGAACTGAGCAAACCCACAAAGGTGCCTGTAATGGACTTAGGGACACAATTTTATGACAACAATAAGGAAAAAGAGAAAAAACCTATAATTTATTTTTCTTCATATTTATAACATATATTCCTCTTCTCCATCATGCAGAAAACAATTCTTTATAGACCATATGGTGAACAGCAATATGAACCCAAGTCAGCTGAAAACTAACTTTTCCTTTTTCTACATTGCTTTTAACCTAACTCAGTTGTCCAAGCAGGTTACCACCTGATGGAGATGACACTAATGCTTGTGGAAGCACAAGGAGACAGCATGAGGATGGGAATGAGAAATGAGAGTACAAGAGCATTGCCATCAAAAGCAGGATCAATTTATACCCGCTTCAGTAGATCACAAAGTCACAGTTTTGAGTGCACTACGACAACACACGTGGGATTTTCTTAAATTTTCTGTCCCATGCAGATCAAGTTTTGATGTTTTTCCAACAGTTCTGTCTAGACTGAATGAAAGCTATTTATCTCTTTTCTAACTTAAAATCAAACTATCTGCATTAGTCAAAGTATAGCTTTAGTCAGAAGGAGGGTTTTAATTCAAGGCTCCTCAGTTTATGACAAGGTAGAAAAACTAATTTGATTAGTGACTCTGAAAAAAAACCCTTCTCCATCATTTATGTATCACTGGTAGACTCAACCCAAAACTTGACAGTTTTATTGTCTGAATGCAAAGGTTAAATATTATTTCCTCTCATTAACCTTGACATGAAGCCATAATGTGCCCATGGACAGTTCTGAGGGGAAAAACAGAAAGGGACATTTCCTTCTCTTAACTGTTATATGGCAAGGTGCTGGAGAAGTATTCTGTGAAGCTGCCCTTCCAGTTACTTCAAGTCATATTTCTTATTCCTTCAGTGCCATTTATGAATAGTGTTTACCAGCTTCCAGATGTTATGCAAATGAGCCCATGGCCATGTTCATGCTGGTCCTTGACCAATTTCTTGTAGGCTTGTGAATTTTTTTTCAGAACTAATGGTGCTAAGCACCGCAGGGGGCTTTTCAAAGTAAAGCTACTTCTTCAGACAGCTGTCATCTGCAAGAGTGATCTGGGTGGCAGGGATAAGATAGCTATGGAAAATGCCAAACCATTACCTGAACAGAGATATCACAGAATCACAGAATTTCTGAGGCTGGAATAGACCTCCAAGATCACCAAGTCCAGCCTGTGCCCCAACACCCTGACATCAGCTAGACCATGGCACTGAGCACCACATCCAATCTTCCCTTAAACACCTCCAGGGATGGCGACTCCACCACCTCCCCGGGCAGCCCATTCCAGTCTCTAAATATAACAGAAGCAAGTTTATGGCATCCCAAACCTTGTCACATTTTTAAGAGGGTATGGCCAGTCATATCTTCATCTTTCAAACAATGCTGAACGCTGAGACACTTAATGTATTTACAGCATGTGCTGGGCTAAGATGCACACCTGAATTTCCTCTCTCATGATGAGAATATATTTTACAAAGCCAGGAGCTCCAGCATTTAATGTAGCACAAGTCACCAACTCCTGTGTGATCAAGAAAGTATGTCCTTTGGGCCTCAGTTAAAATAGAAAGCAGCTCTAAACTGGCTAAAATACTGCTGGGGGGACAGACAGTGGCCTGTCATAAAAACTGCAGTAACTTGGGAATGAAAACTGGTCACAAGAAGGTGTCCAGATTGATTAGATTTTGGGGGATAAGTGTCAAAACAAGTCATTTCTGCTTGGCTTTTTTAATAATGTGGATTAATGCTGAAGTGTTTTGTTTTGATACAGTGGAAATAATAACTTTTGCAATAAGTGTGTTAATACAACAATATACAGAGAGTAGATTAATAATTTCTAATTTAGGGGAAAAGTGTTCACATTTTTGAACACCATTTTATAATGCTTATTAAATTCTTTCAAAACATTGCTTTGGTGCAGAATTTGAACACTCTACTGCAAAAAAAGTACAAATTAATTTTTAAATATTTTATAAAGCAGGACAGATATTTTCTATCTAGTTTTTGCATCAGATTACAGTCAAAACCAAGCTGCTTACTTTAAATGATACAGTGTTTTGAGATACTCAGATGCAAAATGCTGTAAAAAAAAAAAAAAAGAGCTTGATCAAATAGCTATGTGTAGTAAGAAATACCTAACTTACAGTAACATCTGGAACAGTTGCATCCCACCAGAACTGCTCTGCAGGCATTTATCTGCAATAATAAAATCCTATTTTTTTCCATAACTATGTTATCCCTGCCAACCAGATCACTCTTGCAGATGACAGCTGTCTGAAGAAGTAGCTTTACTTTGAACAGCCTCCTACAGTGCTTAGCACCATTAGTTCTGAAGAGAAAAATAAAAAATAAAAATAAAAAATAAAAATTCCTCCCTTTGGCAATCAATATGCTTTGTTTTATTGAATTTGTTGTCTAATCACAGACACATTCTGTGCAGTTTAGGAAGGAGAAAAGGTTTTACTATCTGACAAAGAATGAAATGATTTTTATGACTTTCTGCTCTCACTTCATTACTATTACTATCCTCGGGCATAAAGCTGGGAAGAAGGGAGGGAAAAAAAACCAGACATAGGCCTAGAGGAACCCTGCTGAAATTAATGAAAGCAAATTACTACGTGATAGTCCTCAATTTCCTTTTTATTCAATAAGACACTTATCTATATTAGTTAACAACAAATTATTAAATATCCATCTGCCAAGATTGGGAAATAAAAGACTACATACCAATGCCACGGTTGTTAGTTTTAATTTGCCATGTGTTAATAATGAATTAGTATTTAATATAAAAATAATTGTTCTAGTGAAGTCTGAGCTTTTATTGGGTTGTAAATAAACAACATTTAAATATCAATTACCTGAAGTAATCTTTCCCCCAGCATTCCACTGATTCTGGATAACTCAAATTTTGATTAATTCCTTTATGCAGCAATAGGATTTTTCTCATTCTTGTCTGCTTAGAAATCCCTTCCCTAATTCCACTGGTTTCTGTTCAATGAACTGTAGATAGTGACTTCATTTACGGTTGCTATTTTGAAGGAACTTTATGATTCTTGAGTCCCTTGAGATCTCTCTTCTAAAGAATACATAAATTTTGTTTCTTCACTCTTCCCATGTCTTACCTGCTTAACTCTTTCTCTTTTCTTGACTTCGTGTTGTTTCTTCTATGTCCTTTCTAGTGTCATTCCCATATCATGTACAGTACTCCAGAGGTGTACTAACTAGAACTTTATAGCTCTTCTATTTATACTTAATCTAATAATAATTAAACTACACTTCCCTTTCAGTAAAGCATATATGGGAATGGTCTCTTAATGAACCTGAAGTTTAGATTTGGTGCATCTCAACAACACAAGCAGGACAGATTTGAAGGAACTGAAAATAGGGAGACAGAAGACCTTTTATCAGCTATTTTATGTTCCTCTATGCTACAAAAAGGGAAAATCCTTTCTTTCTTTAGGAGGCTTAGTGGAATGTTAGGTCCTGTTAAAAAGTGCATGTGAAGTTAGACAGCCTTCTGGTGCATTACTAGCTGTCTGCAATTCCTGCATCTTTTAACTTTCACATGCTAGAACAAAATGCATGATTAAAATGCTGACCTGTATTGTTATTTTCAAAGAAATGACTGGGTAATTAACTCTTTTTTTTTATACTTTCCTGAAAATTTTATCAAAATCAAACTGAACAGAATTAAGTCCCACACATATCAAATGTCTGGAGACAGAAATCCTGTTGTGATTTGAAATACTGCTTAACAATTCTCTTTTGTAGAGAATTGAACCCTTGTGATTGTGGCCTGAACACGAGGGTGCCAGAGATCCACCAGATTCTGAGAAGTCTACTTCCTACTTGTTTCACTGGAGGATGCAGTTCAGAAAGAGACCAAAACCTTCTGGAGCTAAGCAAAGTACTTCAGCTCATCCGTCCTCCTGCTCACCAGTGAAGCTAATGCAGTAATGTTTTATCTGTAAAGATACTACCATTCCAGCTCCACCCCTGGCATTGACAGGACTAAACATAAGGATAGATATAAAGTTCTGAACCAAACTTTCTTCAAAAAAATCTTTTGCAGAGCATGTTTCAAGATTTCTGCTTTGTAGTCAGGTATAAGAGCAGCACACCAACTCTTCACATCACAGAGCTGAAGAAGTCACCATCAGATTGGGAATTTTAGCTAACACAATCTACTACAGTCAAGTCCAATAGAGAGCTTTATATATATATATATTCTTTCAGTAGGACAACAAGAAAATGTATAACATGCAAGTTGTTCTAGGAAAAAAAAAAGTATTCATCAAGAGAATGGCTTCATTCTTATCCTGGATGGCTGGAAGCAACTAGTTTATCAAGGTAGAATTTAAAAAGAGTAGTCATAAAGGAAAAATACACAAGCACTAAGGAAAGATAGCAGCATAACAGTACACCTACACTAGAACTTATCTAAAATACAGGAAACCTTCTTCGTCCGTTTCATGGCTCATTATTTAGGCTGGTTGGTAGGTTTCACGCTGCTCAGCATTATTTAAAAACAATGTTTGGATGTGAATAAAGGTTTAATTTATACATTTACTTCCTCTGGCTACCCAGGCAAACAAGATGCTTCACATAACATGACTACTGAATTTGCATGATTCTGATGGCTTCAGTATACAATACTGCATAATGCTAACTCATTTTCCAGCAAAATCTGGCTGCAGTAAGCTCTGCTAAACCAGCTGAGTGCATTACAAGAGTAAAGGAGTTGACAGCTCTGCTTCAGCATGGTATTGCCCTGTAATGGTTTGCATGTGCCATCAGAAGGGAAAAGGTACTTTTTAGTTTTCTCCCTAAAAAGTCCAAATCATAAAGGGGTTGTGGAGAAGGTGAAGAGTTGCTTGTTTTAGAGAAATATTCACAGAACAAAACTGTCCTTCCTGATAAAAAGTGAGTTCAAATGAAAGCTTAACCATCCCTCCTCTCCACCTATGCAAATGTTAGGGTGTCCATTAAGATTTAAGCTTCCACTGATATCCTTTCAGTGAATGTGGTTTTTTCCTCCAGAAAATGCCAAGGATCTTAATATCTTTGAGAACATTCTTCTTCTGTCTTATGTACTTGAAAGTGGTCAGAAAGATTCAAAGGTTATTAAACAGGACATGGAAAAACTAGATGGACAAAAAATGTTGCCCAGAGTTCACTTCCTCAGCAATCCTGAGTACAGAAGAACAGGCCACATGGCTCAGGACCCAGAGACAAACCTAACAATATGACAGTAAAGTGTCTGGACTGGGCTTTTAGCTTCTCACTCAGCCTTGAAAAGTAGTGGCACAAATCTGTATTCTCACCTGCTGACCCAGCCTGGTGGAACAACGTTGGTATTGATGGCACTGTGGCTATCTAAGTCTGTTGCAAAAAAAACCTTAAGAGACAATATTTTATAGGCAGAAAGATCTTTGTTTGGGAGAACCATCTGTCACTGAGGCAAGAAGAATTTCTTTGTGTCTGACAGGTTTTGGCAACAGATTCTAAACGCCAGGCAATGGTAGGCGTGAATTGAGCTGTTGATGAATGAGATAGTTCAATGAAGCCATCACTCCTGAGTGTTTAAACAAGCAACGAGACATTTCAGTGGATGAAAGGGAATGAAAGATACTCCAGATAAAACATTGCAGTGACACTACACTTTGCTGTCCAACAGAGAGCAAAGTATGCTTTTATCCCAATTGGAAATCAAAACAGATGTGAGAAGGAAATGGTTTCTAAATGTCACCAAATTTATTGCCACACTTTCTAGATTAAAAAAATAATAATAAATTAATTGCCTTTGTGAATATTGTTGATAGCAACAATAAGGGGTAACCAAACCGTGTACATCAGAGATAGAATAAGCTGATCATGTCATGATGAACTGACAATTATTTAATGTAAAGAAACTATCACATAACTCAGATATTTAATTTAACTCAGCAGTTGAGACTTTTGCATGCCAGATAAAACTAATTCATCATTTCAAAAGTAGCTCAGCAATTTTAGCTATTCTTCTTTAGAAAGAAACTTCTTTCTAAAGAATATCTTTTATCTTCAAGCAAGTCCCAGCACTGCCCATGGTTTGATGACTTTCATGGTGTGAATAAGCAGCTGACCACTTCAAATTTATAACAGCACCAGCACACCATGCTATGAGCTTAAGCAGGCTTACAAGATGATCTAGATGATCTTTAAGGAACTAGATGATCTTTAAAGTCCCTTCCAACCCTGACAATTCTATGATTCTACAACAGGATTTTGATTTGGTTCTAGATGATCATACAATTCAGTTCAGGATCTGAAAAAAGAAAAAAAAAACCAACAACCCAGACTTAAAGGTTTTCTGACATGCTTGGCATTGGTGTTGTCCCTTTGTGCTACCAAGGCCAGCCCCAGCATTCAGATGCCTTCTGTATTTGCACCTTCTCTGCCTGGATGACTCAACTTTAGCTTTTGTGATGGACTTCTTCAGGTTTTGCCTTCTCGGTCCTCCTGACTCCAGCCTGTTTTCCCCTGACTGTTTCTTTCAGTGAGACTCCTTCATTTGGGTAAGCTCAGTAACTCAGTTTCTATTTACATATTTTCCTACCAAGTAAAAGACTGAATGTGACCAGAGTCCATCTCTTTCAACATCCTAATAGTCAGAAGCTTCCAAAAGGGGATTAAGATTCTTCTATTTTAAGTACCTGTACAGGACAGCCTGCCATGGACAAGACTCTTCCAAACATCCTGAAGGATAAAAAAAAAGTAAATCCTCTCAAACGGGATAGCACTTACTGCTTAGACTGACAGTCCTTCGCTGTGTACCAGAGACTGATTTAATGTTTAGTTTCTGTAGCTTCCTAATTCTATGTGACATAAAGAAAATACTTTTTACTAAGATGAATCCACCACAGTCAATTGCTTTGCCTGAATTTTGGCTTAGCAGAAAATAATTCCCTAGCAGAATATGTCACAGCACAATAAAAAATATTTGTCTCTGTAATTCTTTAAAACAGAGGTAGTGATGTATTCAAAGGAATTCAGAGATTTAAGTCACAAGTCAAATATCAGTCCTCAGCTGAAATGGGTTTAACACCTTCAAAAAATGCTTTCAAATGTATCTAATGCTTTTATGTTCTGGTTAATAGTTGCCCCAGAGGAAAACTAAGAAAAAGGAAAACAAAAAAAAACCCCAAAAAGTAGACTAACAGAGTTAATTTACTAATGTTTAATGAAGTATATCCAACTTCAGTAAAGGTACTGTGAAGACAGGGCTTACTCTCTATGAGAAATGATGCTAAATACAGAAAATATTTTGAGACATCAAGTTCCTTGTTTTAAATATTTTCAGACATCAAGTTCCTTGTTTTACGTGTTTACTTGAGTGTTTCTATCTCTGCATGCCTAGGAATGTCTCTAGTATATTTGTGACCTGTAGCATAGCTAATGCTATAGAAGAGTGAAAAAAATGACATTGACTGTCTTTTCCCCTCTCAGCTACTTTAATTGGCCTTAGCAACTGCATCCAGCATCATTGCAGAGAGCATCTCCTCATTACTGAGCAGAGCAAGTCCAGCAGCTCTTTCACTGCCATTATTGCTTCACTCCTTTGATAAATTCTAGGTCAGAAGTAGACATTTCCACGCACAGAGGACAAAGCTGCTAACTTTTCTTTCATAGCCCAAATCCCCAGCTGTCCATAACGAGGGAACAGCAATCCCAAAGAGATGAAAGGCCAACCTGAGCTGCATCTCTTCATCCAGCAAGATTAAAAGTAGAGAGGAGCATGACCTGATCTGTGGTTGGGTTTACTTTGTTCTCTCACTCTGAATTATCCTTGGTGTCATTTGGCTTATATATTTCTTTGAATGAAAGTTTTGTCTGGTAGCTGCTGAGGAAACCTTTGGACTACTTGATCTTTAGGCATGTTTGTTTACCTTGAGGAGAGAGGAAGATAATTTGGGAGATGGGGAAAGCAAGGACTCTTAAAATTATGTCCCATGTAGAACAATGGATCAACACATACACAGCACTCAGCCTTTGACCTGCTCAGTCAAAAAAAACTTCGGAATAGGACTGGTCACCCAAAAGCCAGCTCTCTAAGGTAAATTAACTATCTGAACCCTCATAATGGCCTTACCTGCTAACTGCATAGATAGGACACATCAACAGTGACAGATCAGAGTACCCTGCTTCTTCTGACCTGAAAGCCCAGGGCAGGAGAAGGGTTCTTGCAGAGACAAACCACGGCCCATTTCCAATTGGGTCATGCAGAACCCTAGGGCTGGCAGCCAGGACTGCATCCCTGCAGGGGCTATGCAGAGAAGAAGCTGCTCTGGAGATCAGGAGTCCCATCCAAATAACAGCCATCCTTGCTCTCAGCCTTGCAGGAGGAGCAAATGTGACCCTCTATGGCTGACTAATACCGATCAGGAGGCAGCAGCTTTAGTTTTGCTCACAAGTCTGAGAAGCTTAGCTTGCTGTGTGTACAGCAGATAACACACTCTGCTGTGCATGGACCTGAATGACTTGCTGTTTCTAAAGCTCATTTTACCTGAGGTTACTTCAGGCTTTAGAAGTATCTTCCCATTTTTGTTCACTTGTAAGGGCTTTCTGCTTTTATCAAAAGTACTATAAACAGAAGGTATTACCCTTTAAAGGATACAGTATGATTTATATAGCTGCCTCACCTTCCATTTCTAACACAGCTATTTCTTTTATAGCAGTTAATCTGACATTGATTTGCTTCAAAAGAGAGACAGTGAGAGAGAAAGAGCATAAGACTTACTATGATATCACATTGGGCACCACTCATCCCAGGTCCACGCAGAACAGAACAGAAAAAGCAGTCTCTTGAGGGGCTCACTGCAGACTTGCTCACCTCCTGTCCACAAAACAGCTGCAGCCATGCTGTCTGATGGGTGTCAAGGCACCTCCCTATATTTGGGATTTCACTTACCACATGTTCCAGCAGGCAGCCACTGGCTTCACCTGAGCCTGTGCCCACACGTTTGCTGCATGAGCAGACTGCAAGGCCAGACTCGTCTGGCATCATCTCCTGGAAGACACCATGGGTATCACTGACACTCTGCAAGTGTTTACAATACCAGCAGCCTGTCCCTGGTAAGGACAAAGACAGTCCCATCAGCCCTGACACCTTACACTGTCAACACTTCCCCAGATAGCCAAGCATGGGGATCTGGTGCATGTCTGGGTACACAACGTTTCAGCTTTGTTGTTAGGAAGCCAGAGCTGACAAAACATCATCAGCCCTTCCTGGCCCTGGGTGGCTGAATAAAACCCGAGAAGAGCTTGGCAAATGCTAATGCACTATCTTAACAGGATAGCAGAGCAAACTTCAGAGTCAGCTTAAATCTGAGTAAAAACAAGACACCTCCCCATTGCCACCATACAATAGGTCCTCCCCAACAAGCCTGTCTACTCCCAGGCATGAACTCGCACGGCTGGAGGAGAGCTTTGGATGAGACAGTGGAGGAATGATAACAGATGAGCTAAAATGTCACATTTCCAGGTATACTGTTGGGTTAGGAAATTGTCAAATGCCTGCTTGATGCGTGAAAACATGCAAAAATGTCCTGGAGAGGGTTAAAGGAAAATGAGTTTCAACTGATACACTGCTATCATTTTAAAAAAGACATTTCATGTCTAGGTCTGCAGCATGGGAGGCTGAGCTGCCAGATTTCAGTATCTATCTGTTCAGCAAGGTAGCCTGGTTCAAGCAGAGCACAGCAATAACACAAGGTTTGTGCTGCCAGGAGCCAAATGGCTTTCCTAGAATTGCTGACTCCCCAAATCACTTCTGTTTCTTTCTTTCTTGCAGGAAGCATAAATGCTCCACGCTCTACCTTTCAAGCATTTCTGTCAGCTGCTCTTTTAAATTACAGGATGACCCCAATGAAACATGAATTCAATAAAACATGATTTATCATGTAAATAGCTAAGAACTAGAATAATGTGCTCCAATATTAGACACATTCAGAGAGAGAGAGACTAGGGGGTTTGATCAATATGAAGAGGCTGAAATAGCTATTTAAAAACAATAGTTTTAGACTCTGCCAGCTTACAGCTATAAATATTTGGGATTGTATGGTCTTCGCTATCTTGCCCAGGAAATGAAGAGACAGCACTGAGAACAATGGTTTTTCTCTTTAAATTTTTTTCAACGTGTCAATACAGGTGTAAGGAGAAACCCAGTGCTTGTCAGCTGCAGTCACCATACTATGGAGATTGCCCCATTAGATTGTTCCCCAAACAGACATGCTTCAAGCAGAACATACCTTACTTTCCAGAAGGCAGGCACAAAGGGGACTGAATTTACCATTTCAAGTGAAGGCACAGCTTTAATTTGTCAAATATTAATTAAATTAAGCCCTAGAAAATTACTAAAGATGAAATGCAAGACTTTTCCTTTTTTCACCACAAAAAAAACCAAACAAAAAACCCCCCCAAAACGAAAAACAAAACAAAACAAAACAACAAAAAAAAAACCACACAAAAAAAACCACCAACACAAAAAAAACCCACAAACATAAGTCAAACTAGGAATTTTGGTGGAAACTAACAGGATGGAAATCGTGGGTGAAGACAAGGTACATCTCCACCTTTGAAGAACAAGTAGTTTCATGCTGAGGCATGTACTTAGAGCTTTAGACTCCTGTCTTCAAGGCTCTACTTTTCTATGGACAGCTGATAGAGATTCTGAAATGTACACTTGACCTTCCTTTCCCATGAAAATACGTGAAACTTGTCATTTTATTATAATACTTGAGGCTCAAAAGCTGTGACACGAGGATGTTTTCACACCAGTCTAATCACTGAAGAAATAATGAGTAAGACTGATGTTTAAAAAAATTGAAGCAATGATGCAGAAGCCAGTATGGATGTTAAGAAAAAGTAAAAGGGGGGGGGGGAAGTTGCTATATCTGGATAAAAATTTGTTGTAAATACTTGAGATCATATGTTGTTTGTTAAGTAGTGTTAAGTTTTGGCAAAGAAGCAGCAGCCTTGGGAACTTTGTCTTTAAGTGCCTTAGATTCACAGGCACATAAAACTAGGGGCAGGGGCATTGCAGAAATGAATGTTTATTAAATAGAGCTTGCTGTAGAGGGATACTGAAAAAAAGAAGAATGAGTTTCAAGCAGTTGAATGCATCTGTGCTCCTGCTGGAAATCAATGACAGAGCTGCAAATAGATTCTAGGCACCTTGCCTCTCCATTACCAGCTCTAATGCTGGACTCATTCACTCTTAACCAAACATGCTGCCTAAAAGGCTCGTGCTTCAGTGACTCCAAAATTCACTTCTTCCCAAACTACGTCAGACTGCAGGATTTCAGTTATTTTATTAAGACAGAATGTACTTCCCACGGGTGAAAAGGCCAGCAGCTGATTCCATTAGTTATGCAGCTGGCTCCCCAGGATCCACTGATAGGAGATGCAGACTGGTTTTTACTCATTTGCAGAGCATTTCTTTTTTTCCTTAAGCTGACCACCAAATTACAGGATTTGAGATGCTTGCTGGAAAGAGTCAAATCCATTACCATTGAGGCATATACTTCCTATAAAACTGAAAATTACAGTCTTCATGTTTAAACATCTGGCCACAACCCAGAAGCCATGGAAAAAGTAAGTCTTAAATAAGTGTAAGTTAATTGCCTGTAGTAATATAGAATCTTTGTAATCATTTATGTTCAAGCAGATGAGTGGATATTCATTAAGTTGTATTTTCAGGCTTTTATGGAGATTATTTAACACATATATGACCAAAATTATTAGCTGAAAATTGGAGAAAATGTGCCCTGCAAACTGCCACTGTTATTTTATTCCATTCAGTGTCACTGCATAAAGAGGATAGGTAATATATTCACAGATCAACATGACAGGAGGAGGAGATACAGGGTTTGAGCTTCTACATATTTATCTATTCAACTGAGCACACACTCTCCACCTACCAGTGCCTAATGGGTTACTACTTTGCCCTTTTCCAGCACACAAGTCACACTGGTGTTTAAGATCTGACCTGTTCCTTTTTTCTAACTTCTGGAAATTTTAGTATCTGACTCAGGGGAAAAGAGATAAAAAGAAAAAAAAAAGAAAAAAACCACACCCATAACAATTCAGGATTCTTTTTCAGATTTCTATTTCCTTCTTGTACTTCCTTAGCCCCTAGACACTTCTCACACACTTCCATTTGCAGAAAAGTGCCAGTGAGAACCAACATTGAAAAGGGATCAGGAGGTTACAGGGAGTCAACACCAGCAGTGCAGTCAATTGGAGAGCTATAAGGAAAGCAAAGTGACAAAGATTTCTTCATGCTGCTGCTGCCAAGCCTCAGCCACTAGAAATGTTGATTTGCCCATGTTTGTATTTACCATTGTATCATTGATCAATGTATATTACTTACTAGTCCTTTGCAAGTGTCCACTGCCTAACTGTCAACAGTGAAATCAAGAAATCTGGTTGCCAAAATTGCTACATTAAGTGAATATCCTAGGTACCAGTGGATAATGTTTCAGTATAAGGCAATGCAAACTCATCCACCACCTAAAACCTAGAAATAGCAGTGTTCTGGATCAGTTACAATGCTTTGTACACCTTTTAGAGAAAAAAATAAAATTAAATGCAGAAAGATATATGCTTGGAAGTGTCACCTAAAGTTCAAGATACCAGACAAAGCAGGAGATTTCTAATGGAAGCTGTCTTCCCAGCATTTTGCTGTCTGTTTTTCCTCTGGGGTTCTGTATCTTGAATGTCTCCATCTATGATAATTTGTGGTAAGATTTTCACAAAGGAAAACATCGGCCCTAAACCAAATACATCTGCCCCAAATTCTGCCCCCTTGAAATATATGCCAGCAGAGCAAAAGAGAAGACAAAGAAAATAATACACAAGTTCTTTGTGAACAAAACACTCAGTCTCAATACCAATAATAATTCCCTCTCTCCAAGTTCAGATACCATGTTCACCTGTGACATTCACATCACAAGAAGAAAACTTAAAAGTTGATAAGAAACCACCAGAGCACTGCTGATTTCTTGAATGCATCTTTGGTGATGCCCACTGCTCCTATATCTGTCAAACAATGAAAATTGCCAGAAGAAATGCAAAAATCCTAGGTGATCCTGATGAAAAAGCCAGAGGGATTATCCAGGTGGACTTTGTATCAGGCAGAAGAATGAGGGAGCAGAGGGCAAGTATGGAGTGTCGTAAATTAAATAAAAGCATAAAGAAAAAAAAGAAAAAAAAAAGAAAATAAAAAGAAAAAAAAGAAAAAAGAAAAAAAAGAAAAAAGAAAAATGCATTTGGTAAACATATTTCTTTATATTTAGACTTGAAATAAAGAATTCATCTTTCAATCAGCTACATCAAGTGATATGGTAGGAGGAGCGATAACACTGCACTGCATCTAAAAATGGTCCTACTTGCTGGGACACTGAGCACATTTGATCCACAAGCCAAATAATTCACCTGTGAATAACAGAATGTTGACAGGATATAGACTTGATTTTCAAAAAGGGTACTGGGCAATAGAAAAGTCACTCAGGCCAGAAATATCAGTACAGCTATGCAGTGTATTCATTTTTCTGGAATGATGCTGTGTGCTTTCACACACAGAGCATTGCCAGGATTGGTCCCATAATCCCACGGTAAAATTGGACCTGTTAAATTTACCCTACTGTTCTGCAAAGACTCAACAGTCCTGTCACATGCCAGGTTAAGAAACAGCACGTTTGGTTCTTTCCAGTCTCTGGATCAAGGCAAGGGCACTTGGCCCATAAAAAAGCCAAGTGCATAAAAACCCATAAAAAGCCAAGTGCAAACCTGATTTTCAGTGGGTTTAGATTTCATTTTTAAAAAATCAAAAATAAAGTCCTGCAAAAATCACTCTGATTATCTTTCCCATAGTTTGGATCATTTTAGCCTACCTTTAATTCTCAGTTCCTATAACCATCTGCCTTTCTGGTTTGCAATTGTATATCACCTGGCTAGTAATTATTAAAATTGTGTATGTGAAATTAACATTAGGGAGCCATTAATTATATTCTATAATCCTCCAAGATAACTCATTAAGAGTTGACAAGGACCTGACTCAAAGACTACTAGTTCTTCACAGAACAGCAAGAGGCATCACTTTAGGAGCACAGTTTGTGAACTACTCTGGCAGTGAACTCATTTTTTTCCAGGACAACAGATTTTATCTTTCCTTATAAAGCAGCAGACATGTAAAAGAATCTGTAATGGACTTTTAATGTATAGCTTGAGCTATGTAAATACTGAAATCCTTAACTATAAGATTAAACATCTATCTATCTATCTATCTATCTATCTATCTATCTATCTCATTAGAGCCAATTAGGCAACAGTACTTTTAATTTTAAAAAGTGATGCAATATCTTGAAAAATTGCTCTAAAATCCGATTTCTATTGTCTCACAATAATTCAATTTCAAAGATATTCTTGCAATAGAGACAGATTCTTTGCCCACTCCAATTTTATCTAAGAATATGAAAAATTAATCATTTCCAGCCCATAAATCCTTTCCTGGAAAACAAATCTTAGGTAATGTAACAAATAGGAAAGAATCAGGCACATTTTCTGTGTCTGCACTGTTTTCACAAGGCTGACAAGAATACCTCTGGCTATCCAAAACACTTGAGTTGGGAATGATCGGGCTGTGCAGAATCCATCCAGGTAAGAAAACAGGGTTTGAATGGAACAGATATGATTGAGATATGGTTCATATAGAGAAAAAAATAAAGCAATGAAGTACAAAAATATCAAACCACAAACAAAAACAAAACAGAACCAAACAAACAAAAACACACACACACAAACCCCAACAAACCAACCAAAGAAACAAAACCACAAACACACAAAACTAAACCAAAACAACATAATGAACTACGCTAGCTGTCTAAAGTTAAATATTGAAATACTTGCCTTGAGAGTTCTTTTTTCAGAGCTGCTGCAACTATAGCTGGGGATAACTAGGGGTATCTGAAATCCCCATTCAATTTTGTGCTACATGCAGGTACCTAAAGCTCAGACCAAATATCTTCATCTTCTAAATATGGGGTAAAATTACTAGTTTAAAACACGTAAATCTGAGATTTTTGGCTTGAGCTTACAGATACCCCTGTCTGCTGCTTCTACTTCAGTGCCTCATAAAACTACTTAGTCTGAACATATTTGAGGTCAGCTTCCCAACTGAAGCATTATCAAATTGCAAGATGAACAAAAAGAGCAGATACAACTTTTTCTGAGCTAAGTCCAAATTATTTTTTCCATTGTCTATCTGAAAGCTGTCAGTAGCATTGTATGAAGCAACCTAAGTCCAGTGGCTTTTCTGTAAATCAATACAGAATATTTTAAGTCCTTTAAGATTTCCTACAAGTTCAGCCGAATTTTCTGAGTGCTTCTGTATGCAGCATTTTATGAAGCAACTCCTTGGAGGACATTTCTGAAGCCTCACTAGTTCTCAGCAAATTAATTTCATGATACCCATGTGATTTAAAGGTAACATGTTGAGAAGATGTGGGACATGAAAAAACCCACACTTAATTATAGTATTTAGGTGACGTTTAATGCATAGACAATGGTTGGCAGTCAAAAAAAAAATAAACTTAAGGATTTTCACTTCAGTTTTAAAAGGACTGACAACTGCTTGTAGTATGAGAAAAAGCAGCTGAAGCCTGCCAGTCAGACAATAGAGTGAAACCCAGTGCATGCTAACTAAGATGCCTGGTGGGAAGGGATTGTATGAACTGCAAGAACACTTGCAGTGCAGAGGTATATATTCCTCCAGAACAAAAAAAAAAAAAATAAAAATGCTACACTGTTCTTGGGATTGGAATAAAAAACATATCTGCCAGGAAAAGAACCCAGGTTCCCTAAGGAGACTGTTCATTTTCCAAAATAAAGCAAGTTCTTTTTCTATAGAGTCACTTTCAGTGATCATAAACTTTCCCACTGCTGGAAAGGAACAGGGGATGGAATACCCTGCATGTTTCTTTTCTTTTTATCAGTACTCTTTATACAGTCTCTTATAACCCACAAGATTAATACACTCCTTTCATACACCAAGTTATAGAATGACTTTAGGTAGCAGCAGGGGGATATTTTTTAACTTGTGATATACCACACAAAATACACATCAAGCTTTAGAACAATCCAGCTATCTCAAGAACCTGCCCATTAAAACGTTCTGTGTCAAATGAAGTTCTGTACTATTCCAGCTGACTTTTTCAAGCCTTCTTAAACTCTGAAGTACACAGTATCTGACCTTTGGGGGTTTTCTGTTTGGTTTCCACATGCTTGACTATCAGAAGGAGCTCAGCTGCTGTTGTAGACACTTACTGTCATTTTGGTGTGCCTGTACACTCATGTTTTGCTTGTCCTCGTGCACAGCTTGGTCTGGAGAGGAGTCCACTCTAAGATTCAGAGCTTCTCTAGCAGATATCCAGAGATAAAAGCACTATATAAATATGGTGATGGTATTATTGTCTTATAATGCAGTAAAGCACCTTGTGCTGGCACAGAAAGGGCTGCAACACTTTAATAGCTCTTTCCCACTTCCAAACACTATGTAAGAAGTGCACAACAAACCTGAATTACTTTAGTCAACACTACAGAATTTACTTCTAATTTTTTTTTTTTTTCCTTAAGGAAAATGATATAATTTGCTGGTTGTTAGGGTATATCCCTAACTATATCCCTAGGGTACTTTGAAGAGAATCTGGATTGGATCCAGTTTTCTACAAAATTAACTTACTTGAAACCAAGAAAAGGAGCTGCAGCTTTTCTTTTGTACTTAAACACAGAAGAAAAGCTGCAGCCATTGAGCAGGGAAGTTATAGCCACATTGTCTCTTTGTGTTCCCCGTCAAAAACCAGTTCTGATCATAATCTGCCTCTGTACCCAGTAGCTGCTGTACTTAAAGTTGTAGCTTGCACGGTGAAATCCCAACCAAATGCAAGGTAGTTTTTAAAGAGCTACAAACAGAAAGACCAAATGACAAAAATTATTAACTAAAAATTCAAGGGTCTTCTGCTTTTCAATATTAAAGTGTCTTTTTTTTCTTTTATTTGGAAAACAGAAAAAAAAAATAAAAATACACATTCTGAATAAGCTGTCAAGAGAGCACCCAGGGGTGCTTCACATGCTTAAGAGCATGTAACAAGCCTGCTTCCCCAGGACTTTAGATTGAGCACTGAAGCTACAACACTTTGCACACAACGTCTTTTTCTTTCACCCCTATTCTGTTTCTTATATTAGTGATAGCTGCAGGCAAGGTTTGTTTTCCCTCACTCATTTGCTTCAGTTGTGTCACATGTCGTGGTTAGCTTCTTTAATGGAGTGTTTGCAGATGAGGCTGTAAAAATCATTAGCCACGGTTGGCAGATGCTAGGTAGTGCTAGGATGCTGTTCCAATAACTTCTTTTCTTTAATTAAAATTCTAAATAAATCATGAGGTTTTGCAAACACAAGCCTACAGTACTTGCATAAGATGAAAGCTGTGCTGACTGCTGGCAGTGTTGGTGCAGCTTTTTAGCCTCCTATTTCTTCCATGTTTTGTTTTGTTTTGTTTTTTTCTTGGCCTTCACACAAAATCCCCATATGCACTTCTTCAATGCTTAAAAATCATTATTGCTGAAGATCAATACCAAGAAAACATCTGTGGCTCTTCTTGATGCACAAAAAGATTTACTCTGGGTTTGTTTTCTTGGGTTGGTTTGGGGTTTTTTTTTTAACAACAAATGCAACTAAACCTCCACATAAAGAGTAAAGGAGATAACCTATATTTAGTTGCCTATTGATTTTTTGGTGATATTATTGTGAAACAGAGATGTGGGAGCATTAAGCATGCATAGCAGAATATTTGCCATAAAACCTGAATAAATTGAATCTTTAGCTCCTTGTTTCTATGGGAACAAGTTCTATTGAATAAACAGTCTTCAAAGAATATTTTATTATTTCTAATTGCATTAATTATAATTCAATATGCTACATTAACATAATTTCAATTGTAATGAGAAACTTTAATACTGGTGCAAGCTTAAAAAAACAGGCCAGTTGAGCTTAAAGTAATTTATGCTGCCTGTAGTTTTTAATTTCCATTGATACTAGAGCTAATTATTGAATGTTTGCATTTGAAATCTTAATGGGATGATGTTTTATTGTGGTATCAAGAAAAGATATGGAATATCCATGATGAAAAAAGCAAAAGCTGCAGAAAAATAGTTGTACCAATGCAACGTGTCACTAGGGAGGCTTGGTCATATGATCTCTGCATTTTCCTGTTTTCTGTAAAACTTTTACATAAACTTTGTTTGGTTTTGTTGTTGGTTTGGGGTTTTTTTTGAAAGTAATAGACAAAGATCTGAAATGTGATTCTTAATATAAATTAAGGAGACTGGTATTGTAGCCTAGTCTGCAGGTCAGCCTCTTACAATCACATAAAACCAGTTGAGTCCCTCACAGAATGGTTCCAATAGATCAGCACCCAGAAATGGGCTCCAAAACAACATTATGATGCAATGAAATAATATATATGATTATAAAATAAAGTGCAATTATTTTTAAGTGAATAGGGCAGTGTTTAATCAAAACTAAGTTTGTCAAACCCAGTCTATCCAATACAAACAGGAACAAAAATCAACAACGAAATGAAACATCCCAAAATAAAACACACAAAAAAAAGACATTCACGTGAAGGGAGACCTTAACATCATCCTAGAGAAATTAAAACCAACATAAAAAGTGCACTGGCCTTTTTTTTTTGTGTGTGTTACTACATTGCTGCTGATCATCACATTGCTATTATCAACACATCTAACTACTCATGCACAGAATATCAAAAGCCAAGCAAAAATTTGCTTTTAAAAAAAGGAGTTGGTATTAAAAGCCTTATTCATCACTATCCAGCCTTTTCTTAATTCTTCTACAGCAATATCAAAAGCTCTTCCTGGTGAAATCCTTCTCAAATCAGAAAGTTACATAAATCTTGACTTCAGCATAAATTCAGGATTAAATGAGGAGTCAGAAAAATAAGCAAATTGCTGGCACAATATGCAGGGAAATCTGAAAACCACATGAAAAGAACAATGTATTTTAGTTTATCAAACTCAACATAACTATTTAATCATTCTCATAGCTTCATTTGTTTAGAAAACATTGACCAGCAAAGTTCTGTTCGTGTTCGCCAGTGGTAGGACTTGTGATCACAGAAGTAGAAATTTGCTTTCAGATTTTTCACCCGCCACCACTCAAATCTCATAAACCTGTCAGAATTGATCATCTAGATTAGAAATGTTACAATAAATTGTAAAAAGCCATTTCAGAGATTTTCATTTAGCAGCTTGAATACCTAATGGATTTGAATAACTGTGGCAGGCTAATGGATCAGAAGTAATTTTTATTTCTTACTAAAAGGAATTATTCACTGTCTATAAATATTTCAAATATACATATTTGAAAATTCTGTATTTTGCATTTGGCCACATGTTATGTAAACATGATCAGTCCAGAGAGGGGAAAAAAAAATCTCATTACAAGCTTCTTTATTCTGCTTTATTGTTCCTTGTGATCTGTGATGCACTCTGAAATGGCAGGATTTTTTTAAACTAGAATGACAATAATTCTTTTCTAATATAGCCTGGGTTGAGAGACTGAAGTCATTCTTCTTACTACAAAGGAGATTGCACTTCTTGTAATAAAGACTAGTGCACGTTTTATCCCCAAAGTAAGTGATAAAAAGATTTTTGATGCCATTTTGTAAATTTGATACAGTTATTAGAAGTTGTGTTCCTAATTTATTCCAGGACCGTGTAACTAAAGCAACTACTTATTGAGAAATAACATTTTCAGGAAAATAAATAAATAAATTCCTGCAGTAAGTCCTAATGGACAGAAATGATACTACAAATCAAAGTTTTTAGTTTCAGTGGAGTTTGTAGCTGAGGAGGACACTCAAAAAGGAGAAAAGGTACTTAAGGCATTCATTTTGAAACAATTGAATGAGGCCCTTGTCATCTCAGCGGGAAAGAAACAGAAAAGCACTTAAAGCCACTGCCAGTACAAGTAATTTATTTTAGCAATCATCTCCAAAGTTATACAGGAAACAAAATTCAAAGGAAATAACTAATGATAGTTGATTAATCTACACCCCAGAAGTCACTAATTTATAGGAATGGGATACGTATTTAAAATTCTCACAATGCAAACGACATAAAATGAAGTGTATCAGAAGATGGTTTTTAAAGCCAGCTAAAAATAACTTACGTAAGCACCTTCGCTAGGGTGAAACCTTCAGGAATTACAACCCATCAGGCCAGAAAATGCATATTCCCAAGATTTCAAAGCACGCTTTTTTGTCGTTGCTTTGACTGAAACAGTCTTTTAGTTAAGGGCTTTACCAAATAACTAGCAATTATTTTATAAGTTTCACAGGACTTAGAAAATTATTAGCACACTTCCCATCTTTAAAAGCAAAAGAACCTGTCTCTGGTTCTGTCACTATTTAAATTAATCTTCTGTCTGGTAAGATGCAAATTCAACTATGTGAGAATATCATGTCATACTTTAGAAAGCTGCAACAACTCAAATACTTTTCTATCCAAAGCAACATCTAACTACCTAAAATCCAGTCTTTGGGGTCTTGTGGAAAACCAACTTGGTAAGAAGTCTCAAATTTAAAAGTTTTACAAGTTAAAGAACAGAGTAAAATCTAGGGTGAGAGGGAACACATAAACAATTGTAAAACTGGAAGAAGGATAGAACAATCACCTAATCATCTTGGTTTACATTTTCTTTTAAAGCTGAACAATTAAAAAGCATACCAAAAAAAAAAAAAAAAAGTTCACACTAACAGAAACAGGTTTGTGCTGCGTAGATTTCTCCTTTTCTCCCTCACTTTCTTTTTTATATGACAGTTTTGCAATAATATAATTAATGGCCTGTCTGGCCTTTCAATCAGTCAGCTCCCTGTCAGGGATGTCAGAGCACTGAAATGACACTGGTGTGTCACGGGATCCATGCTCAACGCTTTACTTCTTCCCCAGCTGTAGACCCATCATGCTGAACTGACATTGCATGTTACTCAGCATTACTCAATCTTTACACAGTCCCTTAGCCAATGTCATACTACAGAGCAGCACCACAGAAATGACCTGTCTTCTTCTAGCTTGCCATTTACCTTTTACTTCTGAACCTTTATTGGCTGAACTTGCTGGACTTTGATGGCTCAAACCCAGCAAAAGTACAAGAAGTGCACTGCTGCTAGAAACTACCATGAGACTGCTGATGCTGTTAGATTGCTGAAGTAAAGAAGGCTCTTAAAGTAGTTCTTGCCTTGACATACTCAGAACAGCAGTATTGTATGGACACAAATGATGCTATCCGGGTCCAGAAACTCAACAAGTCTCAGAGCATCTCTTTAAGGACAATGAATTTTCATAACTATTAATTTTGACCCGTACATTTTAAAACCTATTTGTTTTGCAGTACCAATTAGAAAGTTTGCTGCATTTCATATCTCAGTGTATTCAGGAAGCAAGTGTCATTCATATTCATATAACTCTGGTAAGCCCAGCCCAGATAATCCATTCTTGTCATCGTTGGTTTGTTAATAATGCTTCTAAATGACCCAAGTTATTTTACAAGGGAGCAGACATATTTCTGTTGTCTACCACAGGAATATTTTACTCATGTCACAACAGGCTTTTGAATAGCCTACCAGGCTCAGGGTGAGTGATGGCTACCATTCTTTTCTTTTTTCACCTTTGCAATATACAGCAGAAATTGAACAATGCAAGAACAAGTGTGATGAAATTAAGCTCACCTGAATTTGAGGTCAACAACATTGTGGAGTCTACCCATTTTTCAAAAAAGGGCTGATTTTATTTGTGGGGAAGAAAAAAAAAAAAAAGAAAAGATACTTTTTAACTTTGAACTGGCCCAGCTAATACCAAGTGAACTCTGCTTTATGCTGCAGATGTAAGCACGAATAGAATTATGAAGAAAGGTCTTTCAAATGGGTGTGCTCTACAAAAGGGACACTTTCTGTATACAGGCACAATTAGTGGCCTCCTTAGTGCCTCAAATTTGAGACCAGAACCTTTCCAGACCAGTTAGTCACTCCAGCACATGCCAGGGGTAATTCTGAGTTACGTTTCCCATGGTTCTAGGGGATATTCCTTCCACAGCACTTGGCAGTACATCAATGACTTCTGCACTTATTTTTATTATCCTTAGGTTTTAGTCTGTAGGCTTGTTTGTGGACTTCTGGGCTGAGTTCTTTCCTCCGAAACCTCTTTTATCAAAGTTAACCTTTTGTACCAAGTGAAGGTCTCTCTAAAACACATTGAAAATGTGCTATGCCTCCGTTTGCTTCTACCTCTGTGGGGAGGGAATAAGAAAGAAAATTTTGTATTTATGTTTTATTGGTAACACTGTAGCCACAAAAGAAAAAAAAAATCAAGAAGAGGTTTTTCTGGTTTGGAATAGCTTTCTTTTGTTCTCTTTTTGGTTTTTTTTGTTTATTTATGGTTAGTAGGCCTTACTTTCAACATATTTTTGGTTTTCCTTGTTGACAATTTCACTATTTCTTTTTACTACTATGAGGGTTTTTTCTTTCCATTAATATTAAACAACATCTAGATCTATCTGTTTCTGTTCATAATAGTTTTTCACATTGTGCTGATGAACTGTTTCTCTCTTTTACCCAAATCATTCCTAGATACATTGCCAAGTATATCT
The DNA here is from genome assembly GCA_024605025.1 of Megaceryle maxima. Classification (NCBI taxonomy): domain Eukaryota; kingdom Metazoa; phylum Chordata; class Aves; order Coraciiformes; family Cerylidae; genus Megaceryle; species Megaceryle maxima. The sequence continues at coordinate 30,819 of JANHGN010011179.1, forward strand.
CTGAGAGTTTCTCCAAGTTTATTCCATGCAAGTTTTTGACCCTCTCTCCACTGAGCACCCTACCCAATACAATAACTGGTTATTCTCTTCCTCACTGCATCCAACACAAAAGCCTCAAAGCTCTAATGAATGGAAAAAGCATGAAAACATTTCTCATTCCTCTCTTGCAATATTTCAACTAAGTATGCTAAAAAAAAATTAAACCATATAGAGAGCCAATAAATCTGGCAGTAGCCTAATTTTTCTTACAATGATGCCTCAGGCAAATCAACTGTAGAAAAAAAAAAACAAAACAAAAAACAACACACACACACACAAAAAAAAAAAAAAAAAAGGAAAGGATTAAAGCTTTTACTTATCTTCTACATCATCTTAAGCTACTCCTCCTCCCAAGGGATTCAAAGTCCTAGTGTTACTCAGTTCTTCTACCAACCACTGAGCAGAAATATTTAATGATGCTTATTAGACCAATTCTGACAAATCACTCAGGAGTTTCAAACCAAGTGATGATTACTTGTAAGAAAAATATAATAAAGATAGCATATAAGAAAGTTGCAGAAAGTGTTGGTCATTTAGCTCTTCTCATAGACCCTTCTCACTCGCTGAAGAAATCTTGATTTCCTCTTTCAACAGGAAGTGTATCAACTCTGTTGAATCCTTGTTGAAATTCATCTGGCTTGGCTAGCTATCACTCTTTCTATTCATCAGTAATTTCAAAGAAGTGCTTTTAAAGCTCACATAGCCATTATCAGTAATTTTGATGCTGTACACACCACTTCCAGAACTAAAAACACATTAGCCATGCTGTTGACTATCCCACAGATAGAAGGCTAATGCTCATTCTTATATTGCTGGGACCTCTCTGCATCACTCAGTACTTCCATCGTGAGACAGAAGTGTCTTATCTCAGGATATTTTCATATTTTTTACAGCATTCTGTTTCCATTAGCTCTCACAGCCTGAGCTACCGTATACTTCTGATTGTGGTTGCTTGTATGAGGGTCTATTCTCTTGAAGTGACAATTCACACTTAATCCTTCCAAAGCAAGCACAACTAACGACATAAAGTAAGAAATTCAAAATTTAGACACCTCACACGCATAGATTCACAATGATCATTCATCTCTGACTATTTAGAGAACTGATGAGACACTACAAACTCAAAATTAAATACGTTTGTTAATGATACATAGTTCTGTTTATCTTTTGTATCACACAGCTATATCTCCCTCACTAAATTAATCTACTTTTTCATGAAGATGAGCTCATGGGTGAAGAACAACTGTGTGAAAATTAATCAGATCAAAATTAAGATTATACTGTGAGGTGTAAGCACACAGTTTGTGAAAGTGTGCCTTCTCATCTATTTGACAAAGTGTAAGCACAACTAGTCCGTTCTTAACACAAGTTACTTTAATTTTTTTGATTCCTCAGTGATGGGGACTTTTCACCATACTGTAATATCCAAGAAGTAGTAATTATTTTTGTCTAGGAAACTCCATTCTTTTCCCCTAGATTACCTGACTCTATGTCCCTTGGATATATTTAGAAGGATGACAACAACATAGTCTTAGAAGTGGACATAAAACAGAAATCAGAAACAAGACTGAAACCCAGAAGAAGACTTTGTGAGTCTTCTGTTAGGACTGTAAGTCTCCCTGCATAATTTCCTATCATGATCGAGATCTTGGTTCACCTTTCTGGGTGGGTGTCCCTTAAAAAAAAACAAACAAAAGAAAACTGATTTTCCTTTTGAAAACCAGCATAGTTTGCAAGCAAAATCCTGCCTGTTACCAGGTGAATCAAGGCTCTTTGTTGGACAAAACAACCCTTGGAGCTGGTCCAAAACTGCTGAAAACATTCTCAGAAGACCTAAGAACCAATGAAAGCCGAGGTCTGCAAAACAATTTTCATGACCTTCACTCTTCTAATAAACACCTAGCAGAATGTATGCAAATGTTAAAAGTATTTTGCCTTTTTTCATCTACAATTATCTCCCATGAAATGCAGAGGGAAAGAAGAAAATAACCTGTATAAATTAACATCTCTGAATTATTCATTTTTCTGAGTATTAATAATATTTTCATATGAAATAATGATTCCCTGTCCTGCACATTTGAAATAACCCACGAGGTTTTATGATTTGGGAATGACAAGGATTGACTGCCCCCAAGGAGTAGATTTTTATTGTTTATCATTCAAACATATCAGCTACATCAAAGTTTGACTTTGCAGATAAGTGTTGTTTCTGCCATGTACAATTCCTGTGTTTTAAAATAAATATTTCACTTTTTAATTATGGAAGCAACCTCTGATTTCTATTAACAGGAAGCAGACTCCTACTCATATCTTCTGTATATTTTCCTCATATCATAAGGCTTGGTGTCATTTTGTTACTCATTGTCAACATCCAAGACTCAGATATATTTATGGGAAAATGAGTCAGTGATAATGGTTTTCAAAGTAAAGTTAATTAAGTATGAATGTTATTAAGTAACGTGCTTTTCATTAACTCAAAATGCAAAATAATTGAAATTACTAGTAATGATCCAGCTCTAAAATAATGAAAAAAATTAATAAAATACTGCTTGTATCTATTAATTTTTTTATTTTAGCTATCCTTTGGGAAAAAAAATATATATAATAAAACAAAAAACCCTCAGCCTAGTATCATAAAGATTGAACGAAAACACAGTCTCTTTTATTTGTCTCCAGTGATATTGCAGCCAGAATGCACTAAGTTTCTTTCAGATTTCTGCCTTTGCAGCCAGCCAGTCCCATTCCTGCTCATGCTGTAGCCAGAGATGGTCTCAGCCATCACTCTCACTCAGAATTCAACACCAAAGGGAGAAGAGAGAGGACACACAGGTGTAGACAATGTCAGCTTTCTTTAGGAACCTGAGTTTTAACTGGGTGTAGAGAGGTTTAATATAGGTAGCAGAGGATTCTTCTGACCTTCCCTATCTTACACAGCTACCCACATAACAGATACCGTATGACTTCAAACAAGAAAACCAGAAGTGTCTGGTTTCCTTGAAAGAAATTGGAAAATGCCAAGGTGTATAGAAACTACTAATATAATGAGTACCAAAAATCATTATTGTTGGTATTAAGAAATACATCATTACTTTTAATGAACAAATTCAACATAGTGCTAACTTGCAAGAGCATAGAAATAACTCAAAATACGGGTAAATGGCTTGTTATTATCATGAAATAAACCTCTCTAAAATACCTAAAATCCTTTCTACAACATGATAAAACACAACTCTAGTTGATATGTCACACTGGACTTGCATCTTCAAGCTAAACTGTATGTTCAGGAAAGAATCACCTTCTAAACGTACACCTGCTGGCTGAACTTGCCTCTGAAGGGACTGTAACAAATTATGCATTTAATACATTTAGTCTGCTCTTTAATAACCAAGAAATAGAAAACTCATCTAAGTTGATACAGAACTTGTGTGGACACCCAGAATATTATGCTGATTTCATTCTGACTGACAGGCTCTGTATTGCCCAGAAGACTGTAGAATAAAATCACTTCAACTCAGGAACTGTCTTCAGAGATATATCATTTAACAAAACATTAAGCAGAGAGGAACAAAATTGCTCAGTGTGAAAACTTCAGAATTAACTAAGACAAGTTCAGGACAAAATTTAGTCATGGGATGAAAGTGGAAAGACATTAAGTGTTACTAACTAATTGAATTTTTCTCCATTAAATAAAAATGAAAGATCTGGTTGCTGTTGTAAATGTAGCCCATCAAGTTAAGAAATTGCTTGTTATATTCTCTCAGAAAATATTTTATTTTATTGAAATGGAGGCTGAAGTTAGAAACCTGAAATGTAAGTCTTCCTATCCTGTCAGAGGTGTTGTACTTCTCAAAAAGATGAACCAGAAGGAAGTTCAGCCACAGTGCTACAGAGCAGATTGCTTTGCTCATTTTCAGAAGTGACAGGGATGCAGAAGGTAGGACAAGAGACAGGATAGCAGTGGGAACAGAGGCAAAGGAATGGAGAGGAATGGAGTGGACATTGCGTGCCATTGTCTTGAAAAAGCAGCTTTCAGGAAATTTGCTCATTGTTTGATTTTACACAATATTTTTATATTTTTATATTTTTAAATATTTTT
>JANHGN010011180.1:8524-22365 GCA_024605025.1 Megaceryle maxima
CGTTTTAGGTTAACCAAATTATTCAAATTCCGGCTCAGTCACCGGGGCTGGTTGCTCCTTTTTTTTTTTTTTTTTTTTTTTTTTTTTTCCCCTGATAATCTTTAAGAATTGAATGTGAAACCAGACTGCTTCTATGATGCCATTTCTGAGAGCAGTATTATATCTTGTCTTTTCAAGGTTTCTTTCAGAGGTAAATGCCTTACATGTCATATGCATTATGTTACTGTTTACATGTTCTCACTGATTATCTGCAAGTTACCAGTTGCAGGTGCTGGGTGAAAGCCGCAGCTTTGCTGTGGTGTTTATCACTGTTTTATGCTGTGCTGAATTGGGCAGAGACTGCATCTCTGTACTTCCCGTGTCACATAGAGGACTTTGTTACTAAGTTTACTTTCGGTTTTACCTTGGGAAATTACACTTCTCCGCAATATGCTGATCTGACTCCACTAGAATTTTAGGATTCCATTAAATTGTGAGGATTTCTGATATGGTTATTACAATTAAAATATTATGGTTTTATCATTATCAAAGAATTTATTTTGATTCTATTCATTGTGTGGTGTCAGATTAGATAGGTGTATGTCAGGCAACCACCTCAGCGCGTAGAGTGGGTGCCACTGCAGCGACAGGCATGGCAGTTACTCAGGCCCTGAGAGGCTCCATGACATGCTCTGCAGCTATCCAGACTCCATGAGGTTTTATGACATGCAGGACATGTGCTGTGAATATTCACCCTACGCAAGACCTTACAACAAGCACCTCAGCTACTCCGATGCACGAGCCCCCCTGCTCCAGCTCCCAAAACAAGTGCTGTTGCTGCTCCAACTCTTACGGCAAGCACTAAAGCTATTCCAACTCCAATAATGAACACCGTAGCTGTTTCAATTCCAGCAACGTATGCTGAAGCTACACTGACAGCCACAGTGGCCACTACCACTCAATCCACACAGGTACAAGCTGCTGCTGTGAGGAAAAGAAAACAGATCAGGAAGAGGGTCTTTCTCAGGAAGAATCAAGAGTATGAGTCAGAATCAGATGTGAAGCCTGACTTCCCTGTAAGTGGAAAGAAACACCTAACAAAAACAGATCACCCAGTGTGGTCACATGATGACAGAGAAGGTCCTTCAACACTTCACCCAGGGTTGGATGATCAAAAAGCAGGTCCTTCTAAAGCAAACCCACCAGATGTGGAATCATCAGATGCAGAGGCTAGCACCAGACCTTTATCTATGAAGGAGTTGCAAAATCTGAAAAAGGACTATAGCCATCATGAAGGTGAGCCACTGACCACCTGGCTGCTCTGATGCTGGGATAATGGGGCCAAGTCCATTGACTTGGATGGTAAAGAAGCCAGGCAGTTGGGATCCCTAGACAGAAATGGAGACATTGACCAAGAGCTTGCCAGAAAAAGCAACACTCTCAGTCTCTGGAGGAGACCCTCGTCAGCTGTAAAATCCAGGTAACCCTTTAAGGAGGACATCAAATGCTGCCCAAGCAAATGGACCACCAGGAAAAAGCGTATTAAGTACCTGAGAGAATCAGCTGTGCAAAAAAGTGATTTATGGTGATAGGGCCGTAGTAGACCCCCATGCAAAACCAGTCAGTGATGATGTTGCAGAAGTTTGTGCAGAGTGCCCCACCAGCATATTCCCACACATTGTCAACAATGATCTGGGGAAGAGATGGTGAGTCACCAACTTTGACTGAAGTGGCTAGGAGAGCATAACAGTATGAAGACAGTGTCTCCAGTCCCCTACAGTCCTGTGTATCAGCCCTGGAGAGATCAATTGAAAAACTGATTGAAAAACTAGACAGGAAGAAGAATTCTTCCCCTGAATGGACCTGTGTTGAAGCCATTAGAAGATGCTGTTCTACGAGACCAGCTAAACAGGAAGAGTACATGTCACAGTGTACCCTGTGGTCTCTCGAGTGAGTTTGGAGATAAAATGAGCAGATGGGATGTAAAACCTACCTCTGCCCTACAGGCACAAGTGCTCTACTTACCAGGTAAAACAAAGAAGAGAGAGAATTCCTCCAGAAGGGAGGCTGCTCCAAGCTGCTGTGAGCAGTCCTCTGGTCCAAGTACCTGGGCCTTAGATGCACACATGAGTAGGGGGAATGAAAATGTAATGCCTGCAGTCCATACAAATCCTGTAAACTATGTAAATCCTGTGATCTACATATGCCGTGTACACCCTGTGAAATATGTACAACCTGGTGAACTACACATACCCAGTTGTGGGTACTACCCTCAGAAATAGAGAGGCCTTGCCTCCAAGCAGGTAGAGGAGCGGGACAACGGAGTTTATTGGACTGTGTGAATTCAATGGCCTGGCATGTTAGAACCACAGAAGTATAGAGCCCTGGTAGACACTGGTGTACAGTGCACCATCAAATTGTAAAGGCACTGAATATCTTACCATTACTGGAGTAACAGGAGGATCTCAAGAACTGACTGTACTAGAGTCTAGCAGGCTGCCCTGACCCTAAACCTTCACAACAACTCCCATGTACAATGTATAGTGCAATATTCAGCTCCTCAGCAAAAACACAGTGCTGTATCAAGTTGTATTAATACATTGCCACAAGGGTATTATAAATCACATGCCAATTAAGGCTGGGAGTAGGTATGTATGGAGGAATAAATTATGTATTTCAAAGCTTTTTGGTTGAGTTTGGGTTTGTTTTTTTTTTCAACTGAACATTGTTTTCTAATTTTCTATATTGCATAGCTTATGTTCAAAAATAGATTACTATAGCATCATATCTAAAATTACTATTTCTTGAAAAAGTCAAAAAATGACACAGGAGAATATACACAAAGGTTGCCTTTAGCACAGAAAGGCCACTTTCCTTACGGAGTCTTCATGAAACATTAGAGGAAGAAACACTCCTTTGAAGAGCAATATACAGGAGGAACCTAACTTCAGATGTTAGGTCTTCTCAAGGAGTTTTTCTTTTCTACTGATTACAGAGCAAACAGAAGAATAATCAGCCGCCATTGGATAAAGTCAGTCTTTGTCAACATTCCTGCCTCAGATTCTACCATCAATTTTTTAAACCTAAACATTCTTATTCTAAAAAGTACACATTGACATGTGCATATGTACATACACACAGGAAAAAAAAATACAGTATGTGCACATAATATTTTGAACTTAACATTTCAATCATTTTTTGTGCATCAGTTTTTTGTGTCTTGACTTTGTAATTACTTGGTAGGGGTCCTGGTAAATAAAGGCTTCCTGATACGTTTTTCCCCTCAGAACATCTAAATATGGATGCATGGATAAACTAGGTTGGAAAGCTTTATATTTCCAAGTGTTTGCCATCAGATTCTGCTCAGGCTTTTTTTTGTTGATGGCGTTTGTTTGTTTTTTACTTTCAGAAATACTTATTATTCCAGAAATACTGATTTTCAGAGAGATTAAGTAAGATAGGGGTTTCACTGGAAGCATCCATATTTCAGAGACAAATAATCCTGCTGAAAGAATGGTCTTTGTAACTGTGTTCTCTGCTGATGCTGTAGCACTTTAATATTTGGATATAAGCTCCCATTCTGCTCCCATCTATGCTTCTTTCTATTTCCAGGCTATGAAAAATTGACTAAGCTAGAGACAAGTGCAGATGCTGTATCCACTTTTGTATGCACCAGGAGATCCTGAACTTCTGCTTCATCTAGAAAGTGACATCCTTTAAGGTTCATCTGCAAAGAAACTGATGGCATACCCAGTTTTTTGAGTCATGCTGGGACAGAGGCAAGTGCTACTAGAAAGCACACAACATCATTTATAGGGAACTAAATTTTATCTCAAAAAGTATACCTCTGGTGAGACCTTGAAATCTGAGGCAGTTTAGGATACTTTTGATGGAATTTTGACAATTCCTGACAATATCCTGGCCAAAACCAGTTTCTCCTGCAAAGCTCAAACGTGTCAGGCACAGAAAAACTTCAGGTGATGAATGCAGGAGAGTGATTTTAACACCGTCAGAGGTCTCCACTTCCATAGTCAGTTTTGCCTTAAGTCCACCCATATAGGCCTCCTTGGCTGGAGGTACTGGCTCACTACTACTGTGCTCAGCCAGCCTTCATTCTTCCCTGCTGCCCATGCAGCTTTCCTCCTTCAGGAAACTGTGAATTCCATGCAAGCAGGAGACCTCCAACTACAATTTTATTCCCTGATATATTCAAATCCCACAACAATTAGCCAAGCATTCAATCTGACCTGCTGCCCTTCCTGTGACTCGATGCTTAACCATGGTGACACTGCAAGAATTTAAAAGGAAAGAGACAAAAAAGAAAATTCCAAGGGGCATGTGCTGTTGAACCAGAGACTGAAGGAGAAGGGAAAATACAGATTTAAAAGGTATTCTTTAAATCAGAGGTTCAGTTCTGTTAAAGTCTTCAGTTCAAGCAAGCTATTGCAGAAATTGATATTATTGTGCATATGCAAGACAGTGCATCTTTCACACACATCAAGGTAAAGATACTGCTCTTTGATACAAGAAATCCCTGCACATTTTCATAGTTTTGCTAATTCTTTTTGTGTCTTCCAGACAGGATAAGACCCTTTGCAAAATTAATAGCCTACCAATGTTAATTTTAACTCTGCTTTTTCCTCCACGAGTCTCCAGCACAGGTAAGCTACACAGCAGGTCAGATAGAGCATATTCACACCAACTGTACCTGTTTCTAATACTAACAGAAAGAAATGGCATTCCCAAACTGAGAACAAAAAGAAACATTTCACTCTTGAAAGCATGATGAGTACCAGGACTGTATTTGTATCATTTTTTGTGCTAATGGAAAAAAATAAAGCCAAGGACCGTGATGAAAGAAGTCAATTCAAGAATTACTCCCAGGCTCCCAGGACTTCACTTGAAGGGGAAAAAAAGAAAAAAAAAAAGAAAAAAAAAAAATCAAAGAACAGTCCCACTCATGCTAAGAAGATTGCTAAGCACAGTATAAAAACAAGCAAACCTTGTAGAGAGTACTGTTTTGCGATTTTTTTTTTCTATTTTTGAAGTATCCACCATCCCATTAAGCACAGCGTGTAATTAAAAAGAATTAAGAATAAAATATTTTCATTACATCAGTAAATGAATCATTAATGAAGTGTTTATATAAACCACATTTCATTCATTTTACATTCAACAGTCTCAAAGTTGAGGCACATGCTTTCTGATCTGTTTCGACATGCTCCTAAACAAGGTGAAAATTACTTCTATCTCAGATGAAGGTACAACATAGTGAGTACATATCAAATGCAGCTCAGCCACTCTCAAGCATCTTAGCTTTTATGTGGTATCTCCACCTCTATGGGAATCTACCAACATTTATGGTATTTCAGCACTCAAAAATCCCAAGGTCCATTAAACCTTTCACAAAAACCCTAACTTCACTCTCTTAGAAGAAAAAGAGGCAGACACAAATATCCTCCATGTGTGCAATGACTGTGGAGCTCCTTTTTTCCTCCCAGAATACAAGCCTTGTGAATGACTCTGATACCATTTTGAGACCACTCTGTACTAACACTGGTTAACTTTCTTTGGAATCAAGTAACAACGAGAAATAGGAACTCTAAGGACTCTAAGAGAGTAGAGAAAGGAAAAGAAGTATTTTTCAGTTAAATAAACAGTTCCTCCACAAAATCTGGGAACTTTAATTGTCCCCCTATGAATCAGTCCACACACTGCCAACAGCAAGATCCGACAGAGGACATTATGATCTCAGTAACGATACCAGTATAAAGAGTCTCAAGAACATACTAGGCAATTTACTCAGTCACTCAACATTAGATATTCGCTGTCTATGTGCTTGATAGAGCCATATAAACTTCCCTTCTTAATGAGCAGTGAGAAACAAGCACACAACTCCTGTGATCTGCTCAGACACCTTTCAGAAAAGATGCATTGCTTCATGAAAATGCCAGATCTTCTGCAATCAAACTCGTTTCCTATTCTGCTTCCACAAAGACAATTCTGAGTAGATGTATAAAGGCTAAATACAACATTATTTAGATGTTTCCAAAAGAAAGCAGATGAATGCCTGCGCCACTGAGCCTGATGTCTGCTCCCACTGAAGGATACTGAAACCCATTTAAAGTTTTATGGGATAACCCAAAGAAATCTGGGACTGGGCAGAAGAGTCACTTCCCATTCAGCAGAAAGCAGCTAGATTCAGCAGAGACAGCATAAACATTATAGACATTACAGGATTCACTAAAGGTTACCGTCAAGCTAACTTTACAGTCCAAATTACACTCAAAGGTATATGGCACTTCTAATATGTAACTGAACAGCTGAACTACAAATGCAGTCATACTCCCAACATGATATACAATATACATGTAGAGGGCTGAAACAGATACATTTAAAACTGCTTGTCTAATCTAGGCTGTTTTGCCTGTTAAAATCCAAATTTGCCATTGTATATCACTTCTCTTTAAGGTGGGACTTCATTCAGTCTCACAAATAAACAATCTGCCCTATGTCACGGAGTCCAATAGCAGCATGTTGCCTCTATGCTCACAATTTCTGTCATTAATAGATATTAAGAAAAGAGATTCACCAGTTGACTCTGGAACATGGCAGCTAACTGGTGCTTGACAGAAACAGGGCTCATCCAGGGAGCTCACTGAAGCTGAATATGGAAACTAATGGAAAAAAACCTCCAGATCTTCAGAAATCAGAAGCTTGCACTATCTTACTCACTTCATGCTGCTCCAGAAACATGTAAACATCATTATGTTATCTAAAGGCAAAATCTAAAAAAAATACAAGACAAGTTCTCAACAGAATGACTATTTAACATAACTATATATACAGGAAGTAAAAGGTCTTACAAATTACTCTAAGGATCTTATGATTATTTTTCTCAAGGAGTTGTTCATCTCTTCATATACTGCCCAGAGGGGGTGTGGAGTCTCCTTCTCTGGAGATATTCAAAACCTGGCTGGATGCATTCCTGTCCAGCCTACTCTAGGTGAACCTGCTTTAGTAAGGGGATTGGCCTAGTTGATCTCCACAGGTCCCTTCCAACCCCTAGCATTTTGTGATTCTGTGATCTGCAACCATGACAGACAATACATAATGACTGCAAGATGGGACTCTGATCTTCCGACATTGCTCAGGGAATGACAGGACACGAAGGGAAGGGAAGGGACTAAAATGAGAATATTTGTACCATGAAGTTATGGCAGCAAGTTTTACATGCATCTCAACTATTATTGTTTTACATAACAAAGCAGATTATTTCCATCTGAATTTACCATTGCAGGCAAAGGAGTGTAAAGTTAGTCACAAAATTTCCATATATTAGAAGTTTTTAAAGATGGAAAAATGGTGTTTGGCATATCTAGATAAAGTATATTATCTACATGTTTATTTAATGCTATTTCCCTTTAACTATCTTGTTCACTCAATGCATTCATTGCCTGTGATGTCTCTGGAGGGAAAACTTAAATATTCATTCCATCTGTTTTAAATTCCACATTTGAGAATCTGCAGTAAGCTTGAAACGTCTTTGTTGCCTTATAAATATTTAAAGAGAAAATATAATTATATTTAAGCTCCCAGAATTGTTGTTATTTTACAGTAGTTAAGTTTTAATGTTTGTATGCTAATCTGCTTTGGTCATAAACACAAGATTGTTGGGCTCTGTCAGATCACTAATACTTCAAGCACAACTTCAAACAGCAACAAGAAGCAGCTACTCAATTCCCACCATTTGTATATGCAACAGAAACTACATTTATTACAATCACCTTCTGCTAAATGGTCTGGTTTGACAAACCAAATTTACTGTTAAAGACATTTTAATAGCTGATGCTCATACTGTCCTGCTGAGTGGAGAAAGTGCAGTGGATACATACTATCCATCACCCCAACTGGCAGCAAAGTCAGAGACTACAAACCTGCCACAGGCCAAGTGAAAAAAATGCTTCTGATAACATGTAGCAGCAATAAGATGTCTAATAGACTTTAGGGACAGCCTTAAAAATTATTTACACTGTATAATACAATGCCTGTACAATGCCAATGTACAGAAAGATTTGTTCTCAGAGAAATATTGCATGCCTTTCAAGGATTGCGAACTGCTGAACTGAAATTGCCACAGATACCTTTATGTTAATTCTGTTTTACATTTTCAAGCTGCACAAAACCTTAAGAAAATACTGAAACCAATCATGTTCTATATAAATGGCCATGTAAATGAAGATGAAGTCAGATATTCCCTTAATTTCTTGTAAGTCTTTATTCTACTACAAATCTCAAAAGACTGCTAGATTTAATTTTCCTTTTTAGATAGTTGAATGAAGACACAGGTTAAATACCTCAAATATGTGGCCCAAATAAGGTCAAACTGTATCTTTTCCTGATATCATCATATTCAATAATATTTTATAAACTAAGATTACAATAGGAAAACCATGTGATACTAACCTTCAAAAATGTCTTTAAGTTTTTACTACAGACTTCTAAAATCTTTTATGAAATTATTATATCAAAAATTTAGACTTCAAACATATTTTAAAATAATAGTCTACATAACAAAATATATACTTCTAGCTTTTATAATCTACAAATAATATAAATACAAATGAAAATAGCCTTCAAGAAAGGAAACACATTAAATTTTGCAAGATAAACAAGGAAATGAATCAGAGAAATTAAAACCAGCAGTTAATAAGAATTGTAAAAAATTAAAATGAGATTCTGCTAGTAATACATAATGGTCCTGAGAAACTGAATGCCAGAATTTCGTATCAAGACTGAATTATTACAGTGCATGGCTAGATTTATGACCATTAATAAACACACATTAGTTACATGTGTTAAACTGAAGGAAATCAGATCTTAGACTTCAAAGCATTTGCAGAGGGAGCATGTGACTTCTTTCCTCTCCCACTCACAGAATAAAAATAGGCAAAGGAGTCCTGTGTTTGTTGAAACATTAAATACTCCCCAGAAGAAACATCTGTGTACAAAAGGGGCCCAAACAAATTCAGACAGGTTATGCTTTATAAAGCAGTTGAAGTGTTAGGGGAAAAAATTAAAAATGAATGTAATATGAAATTTTAAATTTAACTTCTTCCCTACATCTTCATTTATTTTTCTCCTTCCCCCTTGGTAGCCTGAATAAAATGATTTAAAAAAAAAATAAAAATGGCACAGCTCTTCTCATGTGTCAAGTCTCTATTCCAAATCTCAAACACCATCCCAAGTATTACAAGTACTGAATAAAGATGTAAGCATTGGCATGTTGTTAATTAGGCTTCATGGGGAAATTAGGATGCAAAGAATGGTATCATGGGAATTGTCCAGACATGGGTTTTAACAATGCTGTTACTGCCCTCCCACAGTAACTTTTAACAAAATTGACTTCATTCTTCTCACAGTGCCAAGAAACGGATTTGAATAGAGGGCCCTCATTAGCAATATGAATAGTTTGGAAGGTGGAAGTGCTGCTTGAACTTTGCATTGCTGAAGCACATGCAAGGAAATGTACTTAGCTGAATTACTAAGTGTCAGTGCAAGCAGTCCCAGCCTGCCAGCCCTACTGTGTCAGCTGTCACTTCTGGGTTCTTAAACAGCAACAAAGGAATAAACTTGTAGCATCCATGCACTGATACAAGAGCTTAGGATATCAGGTTTCTCTGCTAACTTCTGGAGCTCACAGCAGTTATTCAGAACTTCTCAACTCCTAGCTAGGTTCTGTAATAAGCTGTGGGAGATGCTATGCAAAGGCTGATAGAATTATGCAATGAGTACTAATGCTCAAACCTTTTTTTTTAAATTTTTTTTTAACCTGCTCCCTGTCAGATTCTTTTGCTAAATTTAAGGTGTTTGTGATTTTTGAGTGTAGTCGTTATGGGCAGGAAAGTATCTAAGAGTTATTTAGGGTTGCTCAGAAATGTCTCTGATAGTATTCAGAGGACACCTACCTTTGTGACAGTGTAAAATACTTGATTTACTATTGACAGTGCCACTGAATGAACAAGAAAATGAAGCTTGTCAGATCTACCTCAAGAAGCTTATGGATCAACAGAATTCTAAATTCCCGTAACACTTTATTAAGTCATCTTTATTTCATGATCTCAGGTGACAGCTGTAGACACAAAATAGGGCACCTAGATCCATTTTTGGAAATTTTCATTAATGGGAGTTCTCAGAATTGAGTTTAAACAACCAGGACAAGCTAAAAACCTATCTCCGAGTCAGTGATCTTCAACAGCCAAAGGATTCATACAGCATGGACTACACTTCTTGTAACTAAGATATCTACTCTTGCCTGACAAAGGCAAAAAGCAGAACTCAAGGTTCCTAACATTCAAAAACAATACTGAAGGTGCATGAACTAATTTTGAAAATAGCACTTGTGTCTAGGGAGTTTCCAGAGGGAGGCACGATCACTCCTTCAGCTCAGTTATAATGAATTAATGTTAGGAATCTTCCTTGCTGAAGTCCGTATGACTGACCTCAGCATATCAATTCAGCCTGTCCAGTTACCTCTGCAAAGCCTTCCTACCCTCAAGCAAATCAGCACTCCCACCCAACTTGGTGTCATCAGCAAACCTACTAAGGGTGCATTCTATCTCCTCATCAAGATCATTGATAAAGATGTGGTCCCAAGACTGAGCCCTGAGGAACGCCACTTGTGACCAGCCTCCAGGTGGATTAAGCTCCATTTACCATCAATCTTTGGGCCTGGCCGTCCAGACAGTGTTTTACCCAGCAGAGTGTATGCCTGTCCAAGCCATGAGCAGACAGTTTCTCCAGGAGGATGCTGTGGGAAACTGTGTCAAAGGCTTCATGGAAGACCAGGTAGACAACTTCTACAGCCTTTCCCTCATCTACCTGTCAGGTCATCTTGTTGTAGAATGTGATCAGGTTTGTCAAGTAGGACCTACCTTTCATAAACCCAGGGTGACTGGGCCTGATCACCTGTTGGTCATGTATGTGGTGTGTAACAGCACTGAAGATGATCTGCTACATGACATTCCCTGGCACCGAGGTCAGGCTCACAGGTCTGTAGTTCCCCAGATCTTCCTTTCAGCCCTTCTTGTAAATGGGTGTCACATTTGCTACCCTCCAGTCCATTGGGACCTCCCCAGTTATTTAGGACTGCTGGTAAATGATAGAGAGAGGACTGGTAAGCACATTGGCCAACTCCCTCAACACTCTGCTGTAACCCATCTGGCCCCATAGTCTTGTATACCTAAACACTACATGCATTGATCATTGTAAAGCAAAATTCAAATGCAGAAAGCACCGTACTTTAAGGTTCCTTCCACACACACCCCTATTTTTTTCATTTATGAGAATAATATTCACACCATAAGCATATAGGAGTTTTAATAACAGCAGCTAATGGCCAGTAAGTTGAAAAGGAAAGGGGAAAAAAACAACTGACTTATGCCTTATAACTGATTATAAAAGTCTTCTACAGGTTAATACACTGGGATATATTTGCTGGACACATCTGGGGTTCCATTTTTGTGCCTCCAGTGCTTTCAATTAAACTCTTATCAGGATATGCTAGTGATTTTTTTTGCCCCCTTAAAAATACATTCACATAACAAAGACCGTGCATACCACCTATTCCTTCATTTCATGAGGACACACTTAAAAGAACTTATTTCTCTGTGTCCTACATACCATTTTTTTCCCCTTCAGTGGGCAAGAGCTCTGTGGGATTTTTGTCGCTTTTGTTACCTACAACATGAGCTGGAAACTCTGTATATTTCCCTTCTGCCCCCTCTCCCTCTCAGTCTTGCTGCTTTTATGTGTTAGCAGAACTAATTTCTGCATTGATTGGATAATTTTGTAAAGTGTTAAAGAATACTTTTAACTTTTTCTGATCTATGAATTCGAAAAATGACTTAAGCTGGTAGGTTTCATAACTAAAAGAGCTACATCCTTTTCCTCCTATTGGTTTTCACCAAAATCATCAGTTTTTGTCAACAAATTTTGTTGCTCAAAAGTAACCACGCTATATCCAGAGGTAAATGAGAGAAGAAAATGACTTTAAGACAGCACTTTGGACACTTTTAACTCAAGAAATCTTTTGTTGTGTGTATTCCCTCCACACTATACAGACACTATTTGTGTCACCCGAGGAAAAAGAATCTAGTGTTAAAGAAAAAAAACAACAAACAAACACAAAACCAAAACAAACCAAGTTTGCATTTTTCCTCTCTTTTTTCTTTAGCAAACACCTGAAAATGTTAGAAGGCAGACATAAATCAGCAATAGCTATGGTCATGGTAGATAGCTAATAGTCTGGTAAGAGATGACATTCCTTTTTATGGCTTACTCCATGGATTGCAACAGTGAAAATTGTAAAAGATAAAGTAATCACAAGCACTACCACAGTGAAGCAAACACAGTTTAGTTGTATACTTACAAGTTTGGGTATTTATCTTTCTATCACTACCATTAACACAAACAGTGCACATCTCTCAACTAGGCTGAGAGTTCAAATCATAATGAAAGCAAAAAAGAGCTGGAGAATGTCATTTCAGATAGTCAGCAGAAGAAAACTTCTGGGTTTTCCTCCCTTTATGGCTTTCCAAACAAACAAAAAAAGATACCCAGCTTGAATGTTTACATTACACATTATCAAGGGGGAAATGGCTATATAAACACAGGAAACAGCATAATTGGAGCAGAGAACTAATTAAGAAAAAGTAGGTCTAGAATTCGAGTATATCTATACTTCACAATGTTTTTCATGGTAAATTTAACTTTGGTGAGTTTTTTACCATGTTACAAGTATCTTTCACTTCTTAAACGTTTATCACAAGAAAAGTATACTTTTTCTTCATAAGGAAAACAAAACACAATAAAACCACACCTTCTTGTACTGAGGGAGAAACTTCAATCTAAGAAGTGAAGGTACCTGCCTTAGTGGAGAGTTTGTGTGGCTTTTATATTTTTACTTTTCAAAAAATTTAATGCATTAACAATTACAGAAACTATCTGATTAAGTCATATATCTTATCAAATAAGCAACAAGATTTACTTTACAAAGTCCCTATTTTAAACCCTCCCAGACACTTTCACTCTGGCTGTTGAGACCTACTTAAGAGTGAACCCAAATCAGTTTCATATGTTTATTACTTTTTCTCATTGCTTTTCCAAATCTTGATCTGTAAATTTTGTGGCCAGGCCTGTTTTCCTCACTGTGCAGATGTCAACAGAACTTCTCTGGAATAAATGCACCCTGAAGAGGCCTCCTTGTGAGGTCCTTTACAATGTAGAGGGAGAGTTAGAAACCAGTAATAGAATAAATACTTAACTAATCAAAGTAGTAACTTTTGGACTTACTATGAAAAGTAAAAACAATGTTTTTTAATTAGCACGCATTATCCCTTAAGGGATGTTGAGCTGTCACTCACCACATCATTTATTTTAAAAAGCTTCACTTGTCAGAATTCCTGAAACTGACTTTAAATATGCTTTCCTCAAAAGAAAACCCCTGAAAGCCAGACTGTGGGTGCCTTCTTCCTGGACAGAAGCTGGAGACATTAAGGCAGACAGACAAGCTGTTCTGTAGGGACAAATCTGTCTAAAAAAAGCCGAACATTAAGAGCTGAAGTGACCAAATGTCATCAACAACTTCTGAGTCCAAAATGAGAACAAACACCCCAAAATTTTACCTCAAACAAACAAAAAAACCCTAAATGAAAGTTTAACAGTGAGGGATAAAATTAAGCAAATGGATAATCCAAATAAGAAACCCAAATGTTGGCAGAAATATTTACTAGAGATAGGAATTTAAATTTTCCAAAATGTCAGAAATGGTTATATTTTATGTAGTGGTTCTTTTGGGCTTT